>CAJVSB020000528.1:0-42855 GCA_911865555.2 Thlaspi arvense | reverse complement strand
AAAAAAACCGATTATGTTCAAGGAAAACCAAACTAACATGTTCAGTTCGGTTTAATTTAAGTCCAAAATCGAACCGAACCGAACCGAATCCGTGAACACCCCTAGTGAAGATGTCTAACATGACATGAGGTAGTTTCACCTTGGCAGTTTTTCAATTTGCTCCCCCAGGTGGCCTTGACCAATTTTCAAACAAACAGGAGTGCCCCAATTCCCTTTGTTTGGAAAGAGGTCGCACCTGGCTTCTTTGGTAATTTTGAATTTAAAAAGAAATCACAACTCCTAAGAGCAAAGAACTTATTTCTTTTACTTCTGGAAACGGTCGAGGGTAATTTTGACTTTTAAATTTTGGATTTTTTTTTTTTGAAAATTGTTTACTTTTAAAACAACTGTAGAGCCTTTAATATTAGAAGGTAATTTTGGAATTCAATATATGTAGTCTTAGTCAATTTTCAAGTTAAAAAAAAAAAAGAAAAGAAGTTGAATAGAAAGATTTCAATTTTTTTTTTTTTTTGTACTTTCAAGCACTAAAGCCACAAATCTTAAGGCAACTTTTGCTTAAAATTTTTAAACTTAAATATAAAGTGTAAAATCCAGAGGAAAATACATAAAACATTTTACCCTTTTCGTTTTACCATTTAAAAAACAAAAATCACGTTATTTTGATTGCACGGACCAGACCACCGTCCTAAATGTTGTTTCGACAGAAACATACGCTCTAACGTACCTACATCGGCGGGGATGCACGGCCAAAACCAGAAGGGGCGAACTGGTCAACCTTTGTACACGAGTCAAACGTCCCATATTGTTATTATTGCTGTCGTTGTCGTTGGTTATTTTTTAAAGTGTGCAATTTGAAATGCAGATGGGGTGGGTGATGAACGAGGTTCTCCGGCTATACTCGCCGGCACCGAACGTGCAGAGGCAGGCAAGAGAAGACATCGGGGTGGGCGAGGCGACGGTTCCTAAAGGTACCAATGTGGGATTTGATGTAGTGGCCATGCACCACGACCACTCTCTCTGGGGAGACGACGTCAACGAATTCCGGCCGAGAGGTTCTCCGACGACCTTTACGGAGGGTGCAAGCACAAGATGGGTTTCCTGCCGTTCGGGTTCGGAGGAAGGATGTGTGTTGGCAGAAATTTATCCATGATTGAGTACAAGATCGTGCTTACTCTGATTCTGAGCAGATTCTCATTCTCTATATCCCCAGAGTACCGCCATCGTCCATCTTACTTGCTCTCTCTGAGGCCTAGTCACGGGCTGCCTCTCATGCTCGAGCCTCTCAGATAGTGAGAAATTTTGACTGTACAGTGAGAATAATGATTTATTTAAAAAAAAGAAAAGGAAAAAAAATGAATAAACAAGCCAAAGATGCTAGTTTTACGTGATAATTTAGCATTACCCCTATTAGTCGGGGATACGATGAAGTGTATCCAGTCTAACGCCTACTACCGTAAATTACAGTATTTTAATCGTTCGATACTTTCTTAAAACATTTTTTTTCCAAATTTTACTAAAAATAATTTACATTTTTTTTTCAACTTGTTCAACATCACAGCAACAAAAATTAGTTTATAAATTTTCAATGTTTAACATATCAAAAATTAGAATCAATAGTTCAGGGCCTTTTTAAACAAATTAGAAAATTCCATACGTCTCTGGTAAGCTTGTATAACATGTTAAATTCCAATTTCGAAATAAATGAACCTATAAAACTATTCATGTGAAAATTGAACATTTAGCAAATATAAAAATAATAAAATATATAAATACATATTACTACTCACTGTAAGGATGAATCATAAATTTCAAGTGTCATTGATATGGCTGATTGAGAGTCAAATAATTGATTTAGAAATAATTAAAATTTTTTTTAGAATAATATATCTCAAAATTAACTTAAAACTAAATTCTTCTTCAAAACTCGAATGCGTTTGTAGGTTGTTTTTGTGTTCAAACCTATATCAAAATTTTAAAATCCCGAACCGATCAAATAAACTACATCTCATGTATTAAAATCTTGAACTGACCCTAATATCCTCTAATTTTCACTCTTGAATTTTTTTCCCATTTTTCTATGTCTTCCTTTAATTTTTCTCCATTTTCTATGTTTTTTTCTTTTATTTTTTTACCATTATTTGGAAATTTAGAATTATTATTTCCATGGTTTTTCATCCAAGATTTTCTAAAAATCATATAAATATTATTTCTTATTTTTCATGATTTTTTTCGATTTTTTTATTTTTTCTTCTATTTTTTTCCTCATCTTTATCTGTTTTCTGTTAATTTTTATATTATTTAATTATTTTTTGATATATAGATCCGAATCTCATATTTGGATCCTGCTGCAAACCCGGAAACCCAATATCTGGAAAGCTTAAGCCTACTTCGGGCTTGACTCATTAGCCATGGCCCAAAAATAATATTTTGTTTTTATTATTATTATTTTTTTCTAGCCATGTTCACTTGGGTCACTAGCTGTGCCCCAACAACCAGGGCCCGCCCCAATTTGGCCCATGGCTCAGCCTAAAAAAAGCCCAAGTAACAAGACTAAGCCCACTTTTTCATGGCATGGCCCACTTTGGCCATGACCCAAACAAAATGCAGTACAGCTGTTGCTGGACCGACCCACCAACAAATTAATTAGCCTAGACCGTAGCCCATCCGCAAAATCCCAAGCCTAGTTCAATTAACTGGGTCCTATGGAACCCGAATCAGCCATCCAAGTCATCTTTCTGACCCGGATCACTGTAACCCCCAATTTAACTTTCCAGCAAAACATTTTTAAAAAAAACCTCAAAACTCCTCGATTTATCTGTAAATCCACCCTCGGAACAACTAGCCGACTCAGATGGCTCTTCCAATTCAACTTTTAATCAGCTATTTGGCCGAGTTTAAGCTTGAAGAATTTCAAATGACGAACGGATAGCCCGAACAAAGAACCGCGCCCAAAATTGATCGATTCAAAAGTAAAATTTTTAGAAATTTCTCAAGGTCTTTTACTCGTCTCATTGGTTGGCACAAGATTTTAAAAAGAATTTTATCAACAACGTTTGCATTAATTCGGATTTAACAGTTTTAAATTTGTAGTTTTGGAACGTTCAAATGGTTACTGGTTAAATTTCCTGACTTTGCACTTCAGTCCCCAGGCTTTGGGTCTCATGCAATTTGTTTGCTGACCAGTTTTACTATTTTTATTTAGACCCTTCAATTGTTATTTTATACAATTTAGCCTCTAAAATTTTCAGTTGAACCCATAATTTCTCATTCCTACAATTTAGCCTCTAAAATTTTCAATTGAACCATAATTTCTCATTCCTTTTAATTAACACCATTAACCTTTTAATTTATTTAATTTCCTCTACAATTCGGGGTTTTACAAATTCAAACTTCAATTGGTAGTCACTGAAGAAGTTTAAGAGAAGAATGATTTTGATTATACACTTCCATATCTCAATCAGGTACATTCCTCTCTATTTATAGACATAGAGAGGTAATCAGTTACAAGGTTACAACTGTAGATTGTTAGGCCTAACCAACTAAAGACTAACTGCCAACTACCATTAACTGCTTCTATTTTTTGTTCTATCATCCCCCCTCAAGTGAACAGGGCAATAAAGAACTGTGAGCTTGTTGCGATACTGTAAGAATGCTTGAGTGGAAACGACTTTAGTAAGAGGATCAGCTAACTGCTTAGTAGATGAAATATGTTGAATATGGAGAAGACTTTGGGTAACTTTATCTCAGATAAAATGATAGTCGATCTCCACATGTTTAGTCCGAGCATGAAAAACTGGATTAACTGTTAAGTGAATAGTACTTAGATTATCACAATAAATTGAAGGAGGTAAAGTATAAGAAAGATGTAGTTCCTTTAAGACGGACTCAATCCAAGTAAGTTCAACAGTAGCATTGGCAACAGCTTGATATTCAGATTCAGTGCTAGAACGGGAAACTATTTTTTGTTTAGCAGATGACCAAGAAACTAGATTAGTACCCAAAAAATACAGTAGCCACTTGTGCTTTTTCGATCATCTTGGACAGCTTGCCCAATCAGCATCAGAGTAGGTAGTGAGAGACATAATAGGATCAATAGAAAATGTAATGCCAAAAGTTGTAGTGCCTTGAAAATATCTGAGTATTCTTTTAACAGCTTGAAAATGAGCAGTAGTTGGGGCATGTAAGAACTGGCAAGCCTTATTAATAGCAAAACAAATATCTGGCCTGGTAATAGTACAATACTGTAAAGCACCAACAATACTTCAATAAAAAGTAGGATCTTGGAGTAGTTCACCATCATATAATGATAATTGAACATTAGAAGCCATAGGTGTAGTACAGTTAGTCATTCCAGCTTTATGGAGAAGATCCTTGATATATTTTTCTTGACAAAAATGCATAGATGTGTCTGTTCTGGAAATCTGAATTCCCAAGAAATAAGAAACTTCTTTTAAATCTTCAAAAGAGTAAAAATTATTGAGCTGAGTCATAAGTTGTGTGATAAAAGTAGCATCCGAGCCTGTAATAAGAATATCATCCACATATACAAAAATAATAGTGAGATGCCCAGAATGACGTCAAAAGAACATAGATGAATCAGACTTAGAATTGAGAAAGCCCCAAGATAGTAGACAATTGCTCAATTTTGTATACCAAGCCCTTGGACTCTGTTTAAGCCCATAAAGAGCTTTTTTAAGTTTGCAAACATGCGTCGGAAGTTTGGGATCTTCAAAACCAAGAGGTTGGGACATATAAACAGTTTCAGTAAGATCTCCATTAAGAAATGCATTATGAACATCCAATTGCTTAATAGACCATCCACGAGAGTGAGCTAGAGATAGAATTATACATACTGTTGTTGGTTTAACAACAAGACTAAATGTCTCAGTATAGTCAATGCCCGGTGTTTTGTGAAAGCTTTTGGCAACAAGTCTGGCTTTGCATCTTTCTAAAGAGCCATCAGACTTTAATTTGACTTTGAAAACTCATTTGCAACCAATTACTTTTTGAGAAGAAACCCGAGGAACAAGATCCCAAGTGTGATTTTTGTGTAGTGCCTGTAACTCATTATGCATAGCATCTAGCCATTGAGGATGATTTTTAGCTTCTATAACATTAGATGATTCCACATGAATAGCATGATAAACTTTAGGTTTAGAAATGCAAGATTTAGATCGTGTAACCATATAGTGTTTATTGATAGTAGTAGTTGAAACATCTTGTATATCTAAATGTATGGAAGCCAATGTATTATCATGTGTAGTGGGACATTGTAAGATAGGAGAAGAAGAGGATGAGGAAGATGAATCTTTATTTGGTGAAGAAAAAAGAGTATTAGGAAAAGTAGAAATAAATGATGAAGGAATAAACCAAGTGGGTTGAGAGGAGAAAGAAGAAGGTGAAGTGGTTTGGAAAGGAAAAGATGTCTCATCAAAAATAACATCGCGAGATTCAAAAGTCTTGCCAGAAACTTTGTCAAAATAGATATATCCCCAATGATGAGCACTATGTCCTAAATAAACACATGGCATAGTTTTAGGTTAAAACTTATGAGAATGATAAGGTTTAAGGAGAGGAAAACAAGAACATCCAAATATTCGAAATGAAGAATAAGATGGGGGCTTATTATGAAGAAGTGCAATAGGTACACAATATTGGAGAGGACGAAAAGGTAAATGATTTATGACAGTAATTGCCTCATAAAATGTATAAGGCCAAAAAGAAGTAGGAACATCAGCATGAAATAAAAGAGAAAGACCAACTTCAACAATATGACGATTTTTACGTTCAACTCGGCCATTTTGTTGAGGAGTGTAAGGACAAGAAATTTCATGATGAATACCAAGAGAAGAGAGAAGTGAGTGCAAAGGACGAAATTCACCTCCCCAATCATAACGAATTCTTTTAATGGATGCTGAGTATTGAGTGTTGACCATAGATAGAAAGGTTTTAAAAAGAGAAAAGGTTTGACTCTTTGTATGAAGAAAATAGATCCAAGTAAAGCGAGAAAAATCATCTACAAAGATAAGAAAATATCTAAAACCGTTGACAGATTATATAGGAGTTGGACCCCAAAGATCAGTGTGAACAAGTTCAAAAAGTTGAGAAGCACGTTGTTGAGAAAGAGAAAATGGTAAACGATGATATTTAGCTTTTAAGCATGCTTGGCAACAAGATGTGGCATTATTTTTGGGAAGATTACAAGATTTAGTGACCTTATCTAGGATATCTTGACTAAGATGGCCTAGCCTAGCATGCCAAACATTATTTTGAACAAAATATTGAATATGTACAGAAAACAAAGATAGATTTGGTAATGTTGAAGTGGTGGAGGTAGGAGGATTTGTTGAAGTAGATGATGGACAGGTCAATTTGTATAGGCCATGATCATAAGTCTCTCTAAGGAGTGGTTGATGAGACTGACGATCCTTGATCATAAAGGAATTAGAGTCAAATTCAACAGTTACATTATTATCAGAGCATAACTGAGAAACACTGACAAGGTTTTTAGAAATTTGAGGTGTATGAAGAATTTGGTTAAGAAATAAAGGCTTAGTAAGAGAAGGAAGAAATTTAGAACCAGCACTACAAGAAAAAGGCGAATTACCGACGCATTAGCACTACAAGAAAAAGACGAATTACCGACACAAAAAATGCATCAGTAAGATAGAATATTGCATCGAAAATAGTGTTACCGACGCAAAAACCGATGCAAAAGCTTCCGTCGGAAATATGGCTGTCGGAAAAAATTTACCAATGCAAAAAATTTTTCGTCAGAAATTTTTGACAAAAATTGGTTCGTAAATTGTGTCGGAAATTACCGAAGAAAGTTTCCGACGCAATTAGATGCGTCAGAAATGAATTTATTATTATTATTTTTTAATTATTAAATATTAAATTGGTTTATTAAATATTAAATTGTTATTAGTATTATTAATTATTTAATTCGTTTTTAGTATTAATTAATAAATTCTTATTATTATTTAATTTTTAATATTAATTTTAAAAATTTTTGAAATATATATTTTATGATAATTTATTTAAGACATTTATATAAAACTAAAATAACATGTGTATAAATAATATTAAAAATATCTCATTACAAATATAAAATAGAGTGTCACTAAACAAATACATGAAACAAAATCTCAAAAAAAGAAAAATCATTTCCGACAGCCACCATCGCTCGACTGAGATACAGAGGAGTCAGAATCGTGAGGAGGCGCCGGAGGGCATGACTGATCAAGTGGTGTGTTCCTCATCCCTTCAACCATCTTAATCAGTGATGAAGGTACGCTCCATGCTCCCCACCTTCTCTCCGTAGCTCTTAATTCTCCTGACGGAGAGTTTGCACCTCCGATCTCACTGACTGATCCGCACTGTCAAATAGAGGATAATGGATTGACTGAGAAGAACTCTGCCATCCAAGATCGTATACACAGCCAAAGGCTCTCCCCCCAGTGCACTTCTCCCACAGTTGAGTGTCTGCTATCCGCTGAGACTCTAGAGTAGATGTCTCCTCGGGTGTCGACTGGGAGGATCGAGCAGCCTGGAAATCAGCCTACATACACAAAGTATATCATAAAATAAGTTTAATAATTAAAAATGTTAATTATAAAAAGTTAATAAATAATATTTATGCTTACATAAAATTTAATAAAGATATTAAATAAAATTTACTTACATAAATCTTCTCCGATCACTGATCCACCCACACCTTCTCACCATCTTTCTTTTTAACATGCGTATGCTTAAATACCTCAAAAAAAATGGAGAGTCCTCCTGATCTCTTTTTCCTGCAATAATACATAATAAAAATTTTGTTATTATTTATAACTATGAGATAATAATAAAACTTATGTACAAGACTTACCATCCTCATAATATGCTCGTGGGGTGGAATAGAGCCTCATGTGTGGAGAGAACTGCCTTTTTCCGAACGGCGATTCCCCTTATTCTGGGAGCTTACCCTCGTAAACCTCTCTCCTCTTCAATATGCCCGAAGCTCCTCCCACATAGAAGGCGAGATCCAGTCTAGCCTGCCTCTAATTTGGGCATCTCTAAGCATATCAAAAAGCCTATGAGATCCACGAGTACTGAATATATATCTAATGGCTGACTCGTCTCGTGCATCCCATGTACAATATTTCTGCATGAAGACAGAATAAACTGTTAATAAAATATCAATTAATATTACATATAAAAAAATACTTAACCATGACTGCATTGAAACACGAAGCCGAAACTCATCAAACCACAAGTCACGAGAAACTGTCATCCATGTGGGATAACACGACGTGAACTTCGCTCGAATGACCACTACGATGGTATGAGCAGCAGCCGTCGAATGATGAAATCTACAATAACAAAAACATGTCAAAATTAATACTGATATTTGATCCATTAAAAAATATTTATTAAAATTTTTTGAATAATACTTACCCGATGTCACCAACGGGCCTGATCAGCATTTTCCCAAAAGTGCTATAACATGTGCTAGATGATCCGACTCGAGCAGGGTCAGACGGAGAAGAATCTGGTACGGGAATCGAAGGTGCAGCGCTATCAATAGAGGCAGTTACACTGCAGGCAGACACTGGTGAAGCAGGTCCCCCAGCAGCAGATAGAATAGGCACGTATCCGAGAATAGATATGAACTGAGGAGGTCGCGACACGTACTGAGAATGTGGAGCCCCGTAATCATAATAGGCACGGGTAGGATCGTGGGGCTCCCTGATAATAACTGACGGTAAAGGTCCTGATGGGTCGAAGATAGAATGAAGTATTACTTAACTTATTTTAAATTATTATATAATTTATTAATTTATTTTTTAATAACCTCTATAGTTCCAAAATTAAGAAAAGAAACAAATTATTATACAATGAAAAAAAACATATTAATAACTACAAAATATAGTAGAAAATACATTGTTGGAAAACATACAAAAACAAAAATACAACAATTCAATCTGAACAACTTTGATCATCCTCATTCATCACCTCTTCATCCTCCTCCTCTTCTTCCTCATAATCTCCCGATGGTTCAATGTCGTCATCTTATTCAATAAATTCTTCCTCCTCATCTTTATCTTCATGTTGATCATCTTCTGTCAGTCATTCTTGATCCAATTGTGCTGGATCAATCTCATCATATAATTTTGCTTCATGACGCAATCCATCTAATGGATCGACATAAATTACAGACATTACATGAGACATAGACCCTTCTTGATAAACTTCTTCAGCACTTACATTCTCAATTTCTATTCGCCCGATTGGTTTTGTTTTCATAACCACCCACCAATGGGCCTTGTCCCTTCGAATGGCTGGATAAGAAATATAATAAACTTGTCTAATATTTTGAGCAATGATGAATAGATCATATTGATTATATTCCCTACTACCAATCCCCTTCTACCCACGTGAAGCCTACTATACATCCATCGATGATGTTCTGGAATTTCCATATCTATAAATAAACAACAAAAATATGTTATATTTGTTATGACGTTCAAAATTTTATTTTAATCAAATTAAATATATAACTACTTAAATATAACACATTTCCAAAAATTATGATTAATATGAGTTTATGTCATTTACTTTAATTTACGATAGTTATAAGACTTATTAAATATTACTTTCAAGATATCTCTTTAATGATTAAATAATATTTTTAATTTTAACTTTTAATTCATTAAATTTGTAGTTATAATATTTATTAATGCGTATGCTTAAAATATATATCAGGTGTCATTAAATAAATAATTAAAATATTATTTCAATTCTTTATACAATTTTAATGTGTTAAACTAGCATAATTTTTTAAAATACTTTATTAAACAATATTCTAATAACATTTTATTTCATTAGTTTATTTTCTTTGTTTGAAAAATATGTTAATAATATTTTAAATTACTATTTTATTTTTCTATATAATTGTTTAAATTAATACTATTATTGGGCCTTTGTTAATAATATTTTAAATAAATATTTTATTTTTTAACATAATAGTTTAAATTCATACTATTATATTGGATTTGTTAATAATATTTTAAATTCATATATTATTTTTATAAATAATAGTTTAAATTAATACTCTCTAGTGGACTTTGTTAAATTTTATTTTATTAATAATAGTTTATTGGGCTTTGTTAACAATATTTTAAATTAATCTTTTATTTTAGTAAAAAATAGTTTAAATTGATGCTATTTATTAGGTTTTTTTTAATAATATTTTGCATTAATATTTTATTTTTTAAAATAATAGCTTACATTATTACTCTCTAGTGCAATTTGTTAAATTTTATTAATTTAATAAAGTTTATTGGGCTTTGTTAACAATATTATAAATTAATCTTTTATTTTATTAAAAATAGTTTAAATTAATACTATTTATTAGATTTTGTTAATAATATTTTACATTAATATTTTATTTTTTTATATAATAGTTTAAATTAATACAATTATATTAGATTTTGTTAAATTTTATTTTATTAATAATAGTTTATAGGGCTTTGTTAACAATATTTTAAATTATATTATTTATTGGATTTTATTAATAATATTTTACATTAATATTTTATTGTTTCTAATAATATTTTAAATTAATACTATTTATTGAATATTTTAAATATTTAAATTAATTAATATTTTATATAATTAATGGGCCAGGCCGGCCCAGTTGTTGGGCCGGCCTAGCAGCCCAGCGGCCCAGCTGGGCTGCAGGGTCGGCCTAGCAGCCCAGCGGCCCAGCTGGGCTGCAAGGTGGGCTGCAAGGTCGGGCCAGCCCAATGCCCTGCTGGGCTGCCAGGCCGAGCAGGGCCGTCCTTGGCCCGTTCAATAACCAATAAAAAAATAATTAATAATATAATAAAATGTTAAAAAAAACATAAACAACATAAAAAAAACATAATATATATGCAATCACACATGTATATACAATCATGTACGCAACTATTGCATTCATTATGTAAAATTAAACAAATGGGATAGATTGATCATACCGGTGCGGTGTGGTGTGGTGGCGGGGTGCAGCAGGGCGGCGGCATGCAACGGGGGCAGTGGTGTGCAGCGGGGCGGCGACGACAGGGCAAAACACAGACAAAAAATAGAGAGCAAAGGGAGAGAGAACAGAGAACAGAGAGCAAGGTGGCCGGGGGGTCGGGGCTGACAAGTATAAATATGGGGAATTACCGACGCACTGCGTCGGTAATTCCTCGTAGATTGTGCCTCAGTATTCGTGTTGCCGCCCATTACTGGTGAACAATTTCAAATTACCGACGCAAATTTGCGTCGGTAATTTTTTTTTTTGTACCGACGCACGTCATGCATTGGTATTATTTTTTTTTTCTTTTTTTAATTTATTACCGACGCAGAATATGCGTCGGTAATATTTTTTTGTTTTTTTTTATTTATTACCGACGCTTAGCTTTACGTCGGTAACATTTACTTTTTTTTATTCATTACTGACGCATAGCGTTGCGTCGGTAATTTTTTTATTATTCTTTTTATTCATTACTGACACATGTCTTTGCGTCGGTAATGAAAAAAAAAAAGAGTAAATGTTACCGACGCACAGATTGGCGTCGGTAACATTTTTTTTCTTTTTTTTATATTTTACCGACGCACGAGTTTGCGTCGGTAATTCTTTTTTTGTTTTTGTAATGTGTTACCAACACATGAGTTTGCGTCAGTAATTTTTTTTTTCTTTTTTTTATTAATTACCAATGCATATTTTGTGTCGGTAATATACGAATAACTTTTACCGACGAAATTTTTTCATCGGTAATATTTTCGACGATATTTTGCGTCGATACGGCGTCAGTAAATTACCGACGCACTGAATGCGTCGGAAATTTTGTCTGTATTCTGACGAAAATGGATTGTGTCGGTAAATTGCATTGGTATTTCGCCTATTTCTTGTAGTGCAGTATGAAGAATAGGAATAAGTTTACCATTGCCCACCATCACTTGTGAGTTATCTTGATAGGGTGAAGCTATATTTAAATTTTCCACCGAGGAGGTTAGATGATGAGTTGCCCCAGAATCTAAAAACCAATCATCCACAGTGGTATGTGATGAAGAATCAGTTGTTACAGGCATATTTGAAGTAGGAACAGTAAAATTAGCTTGGGCTAAAAAATTTGGATTGAGCCTATGCTAGCATTAGGTTGCAGAATGGCCCATTTAAAGCAGATTTGACACTGAATCCTATATTTTGGGCCATAGGTGAAATATGGGCCTTTTGGGCTGCGGAACATTAGGCCAGGCTAGGTTACATACTGCGGCCACCAGAATTTGGGCCAGAACTCGGGCTAGTTCGCGGGTTATAATTCGGGCCACCAGAATTTGGGCCGAAGGGAACCGGGTAGAAATGGTTTTTGGGTCAGGTCGGGTTTAAAGGAAATTGACCAAGCAGCCCTTCTTCTCCTTCTCCAAACCCTTGAGACCGCCTGTACTGGTTCGAGAATCTTCCACGTCCACCATTTGACTGATTTCCTCAGCCGTCGTTCATCTAAGATCGTTGATTGGTTCGATAATATTTCAATCCGGGATTTGCTGAGTTGAGATTAGCTTGAGGAAGAACCGCAGATTCATCTGCCTGTCGATTTGTTAGTCGAAAATCAAAGGCTATGAGTAGACTTTGAACTTCCGCTAAAGAGGGAGAATTAGCTCGATTGTAGACGAAAGTAACAAACAAATCGTATTCAGCAAGAAGGCCTTTGAGAAGATAACCTAAATAGTTGCGGTAAGAAACTGGTTCTCCGATTGCTGACAGTTGATCTGTTACATTTTTCAATTCGCTCAAATACTTCTCCAAAGAATTTCCTCCTTTCTTTAACTGTTGTAATTGAGTTCGAAGACTCATGATTCGTGCTGTAGAAGGAGACTCATACCGTAGAAGTAGAGAATCCCAAATTTCTTTTGCCGTGGATAAACCGACTATATGCCCTAACGGCTCAGTTGACAAAGAGGCATAAAGCCAACTCATTAGGAATCTATTAGTTCTCTGCCAAGAAACATACTCTGGATTTTTGTTTCGTCGGTCTTCATCCAAAAACTCAATAGGAGATCTGATGTCACCATCTATGTAACCTTCAAGCCCATTTGCATAGATTATATTGAGCATATGATTCTTCCATATCATAAAATTGCCTTGGTCCAATTTGATTGTTAGGGTTTGAGGAAAGGCTGTAGTTGAAATCTGGTTTGATAGGAACGAATTAGACAGAGTACCTGTACTTGCACCCGAATTACTGTTTGTAGAATCTTGAGCCATTCGAATTCTCCTTTTGTTTTACTGCAATCTGCTGTGTATTCTGCTATAAACTTGATGTTAATCTTTTTGCAGCAATCTGTAGTCTGCTGTTGTTTACTTGCTGTAATCTGTAATCTGCAATCTGTAATTTGCTCTCTATGCTTGACTGTAATCTGCTCTCTATGCTCGACAATCTATAATCTGCTCTCTATGCTTGACTTCAACTAAGGTCTTTCGTGGAAAGGAAAAAAAAATAGAACTGCTGTTAAGCTTGATCAGCTCTGATACCATGAAAAAGTTTAAGAGAAGAATGATTTTGATTATACACCTCCATATCTCAATTAGGTACATTCCTCTCTATTTATAGAAATAGAGAGGTAATCAATTACAAGGTTACAACTGTAGATTGTTAGGACTAACCAACTAAAGACTAACTGCCAACTACCATTAACTGCTTCTGTTTTCTGTTTTATCAGTCACTGATGATGTTTCTCATTCTAAAAGCAACTCAGGACTAGGGTGGTGTCCAAATATGTGTGAAGATTGCGATGTTTTTATGATTTTCCAGTCCATGGGAATGGTTTTGTGTTTTATACGACTTTTATCCAATGTTGCATACCAAAAGTACATTTGTTCTTATTAGTAACACTGTCAAGAAACAGTGTTACATTTAGAATTATTACTTTCGTTCTTATTACATCATGGCTTCCTGAGAATTCAAACTTCAGTGGATCTTGATTCCAATTGGTAGGGTAGCCACTGATGATGTTTCTCCTTTTGAAGCAACTCAGGGCTAGGGTGGTGTCCAAATATGCATGGAGATTGGGATGTTTTTATGATTTCCCAATCCATGGAGATGTTTGTGTTTTAAGACTTTTATGTAATGTTGCATACAAAAAGTACTTGTCTGTTCTTATCTGTAAGACTGCCAAGAAACAGGACTTATCTAAAAGCCGTGGAATTAGAGAAAGCTGCGAGGAGCAAACACCAGCAGAAGTCTTTGGATGAGAAAGGAATAAATAAGAAATAGCCTATCCAATTGTGGCAAACTTTCTACCCCTAATAATCTGATTCATCTAATGGTAAACTTACCAGTAGCGTTCTGCTGCTGTGGTTATCTAACCAGTAGAAGCATTCCTGGTGGGTCTACTCTAAATACCCCCAAGTTTCAGAACTCTGAAAATTTTTCTTATTAAGATTTGTTTTGGAAAAAAGAACTGTTTCCAAAAACCAAAACCAGTTTAGCAAGTTGTGCCTCGAAACTAGTATTGGAAGAGTTTTCGAAAAATAATCTCTTGTTTAGAAAATTTGTTTTCAGAATTCTCAGAATTATTTCTTTAGAAAATGACAATGGCATAAAAGCACTGAAGTTTGCTACATTTTCAGTGACTTTTGTTGTCAAAAACACATAAAATGCAAACCGGAAACAGAAAATAGAGGACAGAAAACTGGCCCTTATAAAAATTCTAGTGGTTTTTTGTTTAGAAGGTGATAGAACTGGCCTCTTGTAAACAAGCTCACGAAAAAATATAAGCTCCACAATAATGCTGGCTTCAACTAAAGAAAGTTAAGAAACCTGGTTAAATGCCAGTATCTCAGCCCAAAAAATAATTAAAAATTAAGAAAGAAAAAAAATCTGCTCAAGCTTCCGAAATTATTCCAAACTATCAGTACTTTTGTCAAAATGCTGATACTACTGGAACAATTTTGTCAGCTCCTTTGGGGAGTACCATAATTGTTGTCACTAATTTCACCAATTATATAACATTGACATGGTGACTATACTGGCAAATTTGATTTAATTAATTAGGTATACCCAAAAAAATATTTGATTTAATTAGCCAAACAACTCCCGGAACTTCACTATTGTCTCCTGTGATCAGGCAAGGGGAATTAATGTCAATATTTTTGATAAGTAGAGCTCGGACTTTTTTTTTTTTTTTTGACACCAACTAATATCCAGAGTTTACAAAACTCTAACTAATCTAGTTCGAGTTACTAAGGTCCCATAACGGGGTAGAGCTCTTCTAACGTGGATGTCTCAATTCATAAGACTCAAACTCGAAATCTTGTTTAAGGAAAATGGAGTACCTACCATTTCAACCAATCACCCGTTGATTGAGCTTGTATTTTTGTTTTTTGAGCTTCTTTGCACTCTACAAAACTCATGTTTATGAAAACCCTAGTCCAAAGAGAAAAACAACAAATAAAAATTGAATGAGAAGAGAAGCGGCTTAGTAGTGATAGTGCATAAGATCCCATCATTGTGGGATTTAGAGACGATTAAATATATAAACAATCTCATTCATGTTCACACAGAGAAAGTAGTTTTAATAAGGCGTATTAAATATGTTAAAATTTAGAAATTGAAATGACTTGTTAAAGGATAAAAAGGAATTGTTCCAACTTTAAAAACAACGGATTCAAATTTATGATAGAGGGTCGCCAATCCGGTTTTCTAACCGTTTGGTAATATAAACGTAGAAATTTACAACTTCTCAAAACAATTACTCAGAAGGTAAGAATTTCCCCGACGATCAATTTACCGGAGATGAATGTTTATTTCTCAAGGGCCAGCAAACAGCAAACAACCGACCAACATAACTAAAATATCAATGCATTGATGAATAAGAAGAAATAGAGAGATCCTCCAGAAGAATCCTACTAAAGGGATAATAGCTTGCTCATGAGTTGAATATTTCCAGGCCATGTTCATCTCTCCTCTATATATATTTAAAAATGCTTTGTGAAATATATTAATTTTTTTAATCCTTGAAATCAAAAATGAAATTATTTAAATTTGGAATTCATTTCTATACACCCATGCTAAGGGCTTGCTTGGATAGGTTTATTTCCAACCAAAAAAGTAGTTACGTATTTAAAAATGTTTCTGACTTGAAATAGACTGTTTGCATAAAAGTATTTAAAAAAACAGCAGTAGGGAAAAAAAAAATTCATTCTTCTCCTTTCCTTTGAGAAGGTGGTCTGCAGTAGAAGTGGCACGCAAGGAGCAATTAGGCATCAGGGCAACCTGTCTTTTGAATTAATTAGAGCTTCTAAACCCTCCAGAAGTTACCACACTGTAAAAATGTTTTAAAAACCACTCGAGTTAGTGCTAAAACAGAAACTAATTTAAAACAAAATAACCCAGCACGAGAATTTTTTGCACCCAGTTTTTCGTATCTAAGTGAAAATAGTGAGATTTTCAGGTTCACATCAGTTTGGATTTGCATTTTTTGCTTTCTGCTTTACACTCTCAGTTTTTGTTTTCTGTGTTTCTGGAAACTGAAAACACAAAAAAATCACGAACATTCTATTGGTTTTCATTTTTGAGCACCTGGGAATTCTTTGTTTGTTTTCTAAAATCAGGATAGTTTTCTAGATACTCTTCCAGGAACAGTTTAGAAAACAAGCCCCAAGTTTTCTACTCCCAATGAATGAAAACTATTGCCAATAACAAACTGAAAGAGCTTATCCCCGAAAGTGATGGTGTCACTCCACACAAAATCAACCCCACCGGTCACAGAGAGGCTCATCATTAGGAAAGAGAAGAAAGCAAACTTGGGCAATAATGTTAGATTGAAAAATGAAGGCATCGAGGGTGGCTGCCGATTGGACGAAGTCAGTATGAGGCTCAGCAACATTATAAAGCAGTGATGATAGGAAGATCTTCGTGTTAGAAATGAGTGGTGTACTGGCAAATGACAATGACATTTGTGGTAAGGCCATACAAGAAGCAAAAACACGTAAAATGAACGCAACTGTTTACAGTGTTTTCAAACACACTTTTCATGAAGTACCGTGTGGTGTCCGTGTGCAGAAAAGGGAGGAGTGTTAGTGGATTTACTGGCCACGATCACGCTATTGGAGTGAAATCTCTGAAATGCCGTAAAGAATAGCGGCTCTTAAATCGCCCATCGCATGTTTTATAAAATATTACTCCATTCCTAAAAAGCTCAACTTATAGATATATACAATGTCTTGGATTATATCTCAATATTGTACTCTTTTTTCTTGTCAATGTCAGTGACTATATTTCAATATTATACTTTTTTTTCTGTGAAATTTATAACAGTCTTCAATACTCTAATATTTGAAGCTTCTTGTCAAGGTAAAATATACAACCTTCTACACTTCGTCTACTATTAGATGTGCTTGGCGTAAGTCATATTACCACTAGACTAGTCTCTCAGAAATTGACTCTTGTACTACTTGTCACAAGACTATTCTTTATTCTTAAAAATCAACATGTGAGGTATATTATAAATCCTACATTAAACAAAGTGAAGAAATGATATTGAGTTATAAGAAAAAATGTTACATGCCCTAGTAAGTTTATTTTTTAAGAAGAGAATAACAACCTCATGACAAGTGACATCAAAACCGACTTTGAATTGTTAGTCCAATCGTATTGTGACCTATGTGCAAGCACCTCTGGTACTCCACATGGGGTATGTAAAGTGGTGAGAGATTGTATAGCCCACCTTGATAGCTCTCTCTCATGACGAAAATGTCAACAATTGAAATGAGAAAAAAGGAGAGTGCTAGAATGTCACATCAAATAAGGTAAAAGAAGAATATTGGATTGTAAGAAGATATACTACATACTCTAATAGATACATTTGTTTAAGAGAAAATAATGATTTCATGATAGAATATATTTTTTGAAGATAAAATATTGATTTCATGACAAGACATGTAACAATATTGCTTATATTGTAATTTTCTCCTTCTCCGTGTCCAACATAAAATCTTTGACAGACGCAAGCAACAATATTTATGTAAAGCTCCAAATGAAAGTCTTATTTAGAATTATTTATATAAAAAAAAAAAAAGGCTTTCAAAGCGCAAATACCAAACTAGGCGTTAATACCCCCTTAAATCATTGGTTTTGAGTAAATGAATCAACAAAAGATGAGCAGCTTTCCCTTGTGGTAATGAAATGAATTGGGGATTTAAAGACATTTTTGGTGACAACAACGTCTGAATTTATTTAGCAAGGCAATTACCAATGAATATTGACCATCGCAGGTTTTCCTCACTTGAATTATTTTCTATATTATGATTTGGGTTTGCACTGTTTTGGGTTACTACGTACACTTTCTGCTTGAATTAAGTTGCTTTTACTTATTTATTTTGAATTGCAGTTAATGGTAGACGGCAGATACCTCCAAAACTCAGAGCAAAAACTATTTTTGATTTTTGCTTCCATTATCAAACAATGATAAGTCGGTTCGACGGCACGAAAACACGAGGATTGAAACCAAACAACTGAAATCCACGTGCATTGATCAAACATTTAAACTAAGATTCTTTTAAACACTTCAATTTAAGATTTTAAAATTAAGAAAATAATCTGATACTAAACATAGGTTTTTTTTTTTTTGGTCTTTAAGAAAAATAGATCACTAGGCTTTAAATATTTTCCATTTATAATCAAAATTAATAATTCAAATTGTATTTTATTTCTCTTCAATTCATTTTAGCAAGAGAGAGGAAGCCAACCCGAATTGGAAAATTGATATGCGGCTTCAACGATTTCGAAGAGTGCGGCGGTTGAGACGTCAATATCACCGTCATCACGCCGCTTTCTTTTTTTTTTTTTTTTCCCCTTCTTTTGGGCATGATAAGATTTCTTCAGCTTTCCATTCTCGACGAAGACGATGCCGATGGTGACACTGCATTTTGGAAGGGGGAGAAGATGGTCCGTTTCCAAACAACGTGGATTCTCCCCGTTCCGTGTCTGCAAGCAAGGGGCCTCTATTTCTCTTTACCTTAAATTTAAATTTTTAATTTTTTGTTTTCTGAAAGATATGGACCACTTCAAGTTGTAATTTCTTTTTTTCTTTGTAAAATAAACGTAAAATCTTTGAAAATTTTGAAAGACGGGAAAGGCGGTGCACGGCGACTTCGGTAATTTTGATAGCAGTGCTCTTCTCTCTTACCTGAAAAGGTAAAATTTATATATATAATAAAATATATATTTTATCTTACTACAAAATAAAAAATTAATACACTTAAAAATAATATCAAATAAATTAAATTTTTTGTTTCTCATTATTTTAAATTTGAAATTTTTCTTAAAGATGCGGATGACTTCAAGTTGTAAATTTTTTTAATTAAAAATTATAAAATTTTTATTTAATTTTTAGTTAAAAAAGTAAAATCGAGAATTATTGGTTTTAGAAGTTTTAAAAATTCAAATAGGAGTTCTTGGGATATAATCTATGAGTATTTTATTTGAATAAATTTTTTTAAACTAGAAAATTTTTAAATTTTTTCTTTTATAATAAAATTTACCTATAAAACAGCTGATTTTATGAAATTTTTGAAAGTCGTGAAGAATTAATTTTTGAATTTTGTTTTTATAATCAATTTAATTGAAATAAAAGCATCAATAAAATTAAAAAAATAAAAGCAATGTCCTTCAAGTTATAAAAAAAATAAATAAATAAAAAACTTTTATCTGGCAGATCAAAAACCGCCTCTATAGATTTGGTTTGACATTATGTGTATTTACTTTCAGAAAAAGGGAAGCACACTTCCACTATCCATTCAACTTTGTCATTACTTGGCAAGCGCTCGGTAAATCATTGCGGCCCCCATATGATAAATGCTTTCCATTGTCAGTCCTAGTTCTAGATTCCATTCCACAATATTTTTGTTTTCTTTTGTCTTTTTACGTGTACTTTTACATATTTTATAATTTAAAATTAATTTTATTTAAAAAGTTATAATTTCCCTTGTTAAATATTTAATTATACTGATTTAAATTTAATTTTTATATAAATAAAAAAGTATTTAATTATCATAATATAAAATATTTAAACAATTAAAATAGTTTTAGAAATTAAACCCCCCCTTCTATCTCGGAAGAATTATAAACAACCGGAAAAGTTTGTTTACGAGAATTTGAGTTTTATTAGAGATTTTATTTTATTTATTTTTAAATTAAATTTAAATTTATTTAGAATATAAAATTTAAATTTTTAGAATTATTTTAAAAAAATAATTTTATTTTTAAAGAATTTTATCTTTTGAAAAATATAAACTTTTTTTTATAAAATGAAGACTATTATTTAGGAAAAAAATCACATCTAAAAATTCAAAATTCAAACAAGTTTTTAGTTAATAAATCAATAAATTATTCAACTATTCTAAGTACATTTAAAAAGTGAATTGATAAAATTTAGCTGACTTGAGTACTGAGATTTGTCACAGTCTAAAAATCAAACAATGAACTTATTCTATGTTAGTTTAAAATAAGCCAAAATATAATTTTTTTAAAAAATATTTTTATTCAAATATTTTAAAATATTTTAGAAGTATTTTAAAAAAACTTTAATATACAAACTCTGTAGCGCGGAGAAAAGAAGGACCAATGTCATTGACGAACCAAGCATCGTCATCACACATAGCCCCCCATGTAATAATCTTCTATCTCAAGTGACCTCCCATTAAAAGTTACTTTCACTTGCACCCCCGAGATTACAAGTGTTCAACTTTTTATGCCTTTAGCATGTACCACGTGTCCTTAACAGTCGTGCTATGTAATCCATACTCTTATTCAATTGGTAGTTGAGATTAATTTGACTAAAACATATATACCATAAAACGGTCGCAATTTTCGGCATTTAAGGATAATGTTCAAACGTTAAACATGTTTTGCGACATGCTCATTCGAAGATTATTGAATTTTCAACCTCAATAAACTATGAAATTGCTGGTCAACTTCCTTGTACCCCTATTTTCTTCGTTATTCGTAATATGATTCTTGTGTCGGAAGGTATGCTCCATTGTCAATCCACTTGAATAGCGAGGCGTGAAAATATTATCTCAAAAAGTATTTGTGTGATTCCGGGAAAAAGAATAAGATAAAAATCTTTGAGATACAATTAGTATTGTAAGAATTGGTATATCTATATATAAATTTTAAAAATCACTTTCAACAGTTATATTTCAATAGTTGGATGTAAAACAAATGGTCATATTATTTTTTAAAAATAATTATACCGTTTAATATTTATTCAAAAAATAAAAAATAAATAAATAAAATTAATAACTCTTTAAATTTAAACCAAGTTCAAGTAATTTAAATTATATATAAATATACATATATGAGCTATATAAGTCACATACAATGGCCCATTTAATAAATTAACAATACATTTAGAAGAAAATAGATTATACTTATTAACACACTTCGCTTTTTGTATTTTTTGAACGTGAGATTCTCTCCCCGTTATAACTTATCACAAAGTATTTAATAAATAGTTCCTCAAAGGTCTTCTCTGCCTTTGCTTCTTCGCTTGGTGTAGTTGGTGCATGCCTATCAATAGTCCCATTGCCGTGATGAGGAGAGAGAGAACGTAGTACCCGGTCCTTGTAAAAACTTTTCAAAAGTAATTTTGAATTATTTTTAATACATATAATTATTTTTAAATATTTTGAAACATATTTTTAAATTCAGTTTTTTTATTTAATAAAAATAGAATTAGAAACAAATTTTAAAAATACGAAAAAATGTATTTCTATGAGTGAAATAATATTATAATTAATTATAAATTTATTTTTAATATTTTTAAATTTTTTTAAATCCAAAATTATCCCATAAAATTTTTTTCGAAAAAGTTTTTTTCTAAAACGAATTACAAAAGTTACATTCTAAATTTCATTTTCTTTTTACTTTTAAAAATTTTATAACATATTTTACAAATACACCTAATTTTATTTTTTAATTTTATTTATTTCTACTTTGATCTCCGGCTTTTAATTTTGCAAAAACACTTACAAATACAACCTAGATCTTGCATGCTTTAATTCTTTCAACTTACAACTCCCAAACTCATTACTATGATCTTGCCAGCCATGAAAATTTCTTCACGCATTATTCATATATATGTTTTACATTAGAACTTTCTTTATTATAACATAAAAAAATCAATTAATTTGTATAGATAAATTTGATTTTTATGAAAGAGTTTTAAAATTAAATCTTCTATGAAACCAACTTTTCAAGGTGAGAACCCCCTCCCAAAAAAAGAAAAAAAAAAATCTTCTCACCATGAGATTCGAATGCCTCTCCAATCATTTCAGACTTTTACACGTGCTTGCAGAATTCACAAGTCAATTCTATGCAATGGCGGACCTTTGGGGTAGGGGGAGCCGCGGCCTCTCCAAGAAAAAATTTTCTTGCCTTAGTATATTCAATGAGACTCTTCATTCTTTGATTTTGTATTCATTTAAAAACTCATATGAATAAACTAGAAAGTTATAAATAAAGCTAATATAAATTTAAATGGTTTAAAATAAAAGAAAATTAATTTTAAAAGACTTTTCAATTTTTAAATAAATTTTGAGGAGCTAAAAAATAACCAGCTAATAAAAGGTATCTATTTGTATTCTCATAATAAAAAAAATTATTATTATTTGTTTATTTTTCATACTCACTTTAGCCAAATTTGTTATTTCATTCATCTTCCTTTATTTATATTTTCTCTTATTATTTTTGAATTTATATATGATATGTGATATCTCATCCCACATTAATTTTTTAGAGTAATATAATATAGTATACAAGATCTTAATAACTACTGCTGAACAATTTATACCTAAACATTTTGGATTAGTAGTTTAGACTTAATAAATTGTTAGTGTCAGTAATTCTCTAGTCATTACAAAAATATTGTATAAAAGTTAAACTTGTTAAGTTAGATTCCATTCTAATTTTAGTACTGGTCATGGGTCTAGCACTTAGGTCACGACAAAATGATATCAAAGTAAAAGGATATATTCGGTTTGGATACAAAAACACATTTCTAACTTGATAAGGACGTCAAGTATTTAAGCAGGTAGATTATGACATCCTATCCTACATTGATTTGTGAGAATAATATGATGTAGTATATAAGAGATTAAAAACTACTATTGAACAACTTGAATTTAAACATTTTAGGACAGTATTTCAAACTCAACTAGTTGTTATTTCATTCTAATCTTAACAACGGTTGCAAATCCAACACCTGGTCGTGACACAATATCTTTGTTATTTGCAATTAAATATATGCATTTGAAATTTTTTTAAAAAAAAAATGTGACCCTCTCAAAAATTTTTCTCAAACTCCTCTACTGATTCTATCAATCAAATTAAACCCAAATCCTTGGATTGATAGACATCATCTGTTGTTATTAAGACTAGTCAGGTTATAAATAGGGTTTAACTTTGGCGAACCCATCTCCACCCAATCCTAACTATTTAGGGAAAAAAAGAGAAGAGTGCCAATCCATGTAAGGAAAGTTTGCAATATTCTTCCATATCCTTTTGAAAATTTGATTAATTTCTTTTGATAAATAACTTCTTTACCAATTTTAAAATAAGAAATTTAAAAAAAAAAGTTGGTTTTATGTGAAGTGTGAATCAATTAATCTAAATTTAAGTAAAATTGAAATTAATTTAAATAAAATTAATATTATTAATTAGACGGTATGTGATTAGATATAATATATTATCAGATAGCATTTTAGATAGTTTTTCTTTTTTGTTTTCCAATTAATTTGAATTTTTTATTATATTAGAAAAACTAAACCAAGGCACTGCTGGTTTAAGTGGCTTAGTGTGTGAGAACATTCTTAGAACTCCTTTAGAAAGGTTGCCTTCTCATGTGATTTTTAAGACTGTTATGAATATACAAAAAATAAATAAATAAATAAATAAATAGAATAAGAAACTAGTAACAATACGAGAGTTATTTATTTTAATAATTTATTGAGTTTAAATCATTAATTTAAAATATTAAAATCTAAATTGCTCAATAATAATTTTAAAAAGTCTTACGGATTACATGATATCAAACTCAAGAACCGACATGAGATTATGTATTAAAATATCCACTTAAACTCTTTGTAATATCTCAATTTATGGGTCAATTGAAAAATTGGGATAATTCAAAATCTTAATTGATAGGAACAGAAAATTCAGAGATTTAATTAAAAGATTAGAGGGCTCAATTAAACTAATTTAAACTTTGCAAGCCTAAATAGAATGAATCAGAAATAGCAAAGGACTAAATTGCATGTAATCAGGAATTAAAGGACTAAATTAGAAATTTTTAAAATTTGGATTTAATTATCATTCCTATTTCTTTATCCAAAATCCTAATTGTAATTCTATCAAACCTTCTAGATTTACGTGATTTGATTTCAAATTAAGCATACAATAACCTGAATTTGATCATCATCCCTATTTTCTTATCCAA
Organism: Thlaspi arvense; assembly: GCA_911865555.2. Taxonomy (NCBI): domain Eukaryota; kingdom Viridiplantae; phylum Streptophyta; class Magnoliopsida; order Brassicales; family Brassicaceae; genus Thlaspi; species Thlaspi arvense. The sequence goes on along the minus strand of CAJVSB020000528.1, from coordinate 18,339 downwards.
AACCCTAATTGTAATCCTATCAAATTTTCTAAATTTACGCTATTTGATCCTAAATTAAGCACACAATCACGTTAATATAAATGATTAGAATAAGATTTCTCATCTAATTTCATTTAATTGCCTCTGGTTTTTGGAGAAATTGTCAAGACAGAGTCACTAATTTTCATCACTTTCTCTGACACCATTTCAAACATTACTATCATTTTTGATTTTATTTTTATTCAATCAATGAAAGTAAAGCATTCATCTTGTCTCACTTTAGTGTCAGAAGCCTCCATTACAAACTTGGAAACTTGTCTTGTTGTGGGATTCTCTCAACAAAGGAAGTAAGAAGACAACCTAGTTAATTAGGTATAAATTGGATTTGAGTTTAAATTTTGGATTCAATCATAGTTATGTGAAAATAGGTTTGGGTGTTGGATTGTAATATAAACTCCATATTGGATTTAGATTTAGATAATGGTTCCGGGTTTTAATTTAAGAGTGTTGAGATGATTTGGGATTATCAGCCCTGATCTAATGAAACTAAAATTATAATTAAAAATATGAATTTTAAATTTATTTTGGGGTTATGATATTGGACCTAAGAAATAGGGTAATGAATATGAATCTAAATTTATATTTGAGTTTCAGAATTACTTTTGTATAAAGACTTATATTTTGAATCTGAACAGTGAATTAGGTTCTGGATCTAAATCTCAAGATCTGAAGTTGGTTTTAAATTTGGATTTTGTACGTGGGTTTAAATAGTGAATCTGAATTAGTGAATTTAGATTGGATTTTAAATAGGGCCTTGGACATACAAAAATAATAATAAAAATAATGATGATGATGATGATGATAACAGCAATATAATATATTGAAATTGAATTTATATTAGCATTCTAATCTTGGAACTAATAGGTTGGATTTGGATTTCTGGATTTAGATTGAGTCCTTAGAATTGTATTTCAAATTTTAAGATCCAAATATGAAACTGGATTTTTCTTTAAGAGAAATAAATAAATAAATATAGAAATATTAAATTTAAATTTAGGTTTTGAACCTCGACATCTAAACCTAGTTTTGAATTGTGATTATTTCAACCAAACAGGTTTGACTAAGAGTTTCTAAAATAAATCAAATTTTTAAATACTTCTGAATTATAATTTGGAAATATTAATACTTTGTGGTTTTAGATTCTTCAAGTGTTTCTCGTTGAGCATGTACTACCAAAAATCAAACTGCTTGATTCCAACCTCTTTAGTGGGTAATAATGTATATTTATGAATATTTACTGTTTTCTATATCTGATATAACTTTTAATTTTATATGGTATACTTGATTTTTAAAAATTAAAGCAAATTTTGTTATAAAAGTATAACAAAAGACATATATATAAAATTATTGATTTTATTTTGAAAAACTATCAGATTTATTTTCTCGATATTATTTACATCTGTGCTGAGAACTTCTATTTTTTATTGAAACTATTTCTATTTGTAATAAAAAATTCTTTTAAAGGAGATTTGAATTGTCAAAATAATATAACTAACAACAGTAGCCGTTAAAACCGGGTGCACCCAATATTGTATCTCTCCAGTTAGCAGGAGTGGTACTAATCTCTCATGTTGGGCCAACATGTGAGACCTGTATATGTGTATATTGGCTGACTATTAGGTCATCTCCTAATTTCTGTTATCAACTAACTATGAGATTGTCTCTTAATTTCTATTCCGTTTTAGGTCATAAGCTCCCTAAAATCTATAATAACTATAAAAGATTTGTTATAATATAAAATTTTCTATTATATTTGTTATACTTGTATTTATTTTTATAAATGCATGTTATTATTCATTGGGTTTATCGACTCACTCCTTATTATTTTTCAGATTCAAAATTTGATATTCCATCAAGTTTGGCCATCTAAGAAAATCTTTAATTCTATTACTGGTAGATAATATAATTTTCTTCTATTTCTATTACGAATTGTGAAGTGTTACATAGTTAAGCTTCATTAACTATAAATAGATCATTCTCTATAATTGACAAAACTATTGGATTTGAAAATTTATTTTGTTCAGACTGTGTTTATATAACATTCAATTTAATTACTTCTAGTTTGTACAATAGTTACATAATTTCTATAAGTTTGCTAGGATGGAATTAATTTCAATCTTAATACCGGTTAAGGATTCAAATTTCTGAGTCATGATACACTTGATATCCTATCAAGTTGTAGGTTTCTATCTGTATCTAAACAGAATAGAAACAAAATAAATGTAAGGATTCTTTGCTTTGATACTAAAATCTGCCGTTGACCCTAAAACTTCTTAAATCTAAACTATTGCTCAAAATACCTAAATTTAAATTATTTATTAGTAATTTTGAAAAATTTATATATATATAAATATAACATTCGAAAAACTAATGAGAGAGAATGTCACAAAATTTAACTTACTGCATTCAACATGTAACTTCGTTGTTGTTATGTAATTAACAAGATTATGAACATAATAATATCGTAGTGAGAGAGAATGTCACAAAATTTAACTTACTGCATTCAACATGTAACTTCGTTGTTGTTATGTAATTAACAAGATTATGAACATAATAATATCGTAGTGACATCACATAAAAAAGCCCTAATAAAGACAATAACGTGTTACTTCCATTTGACCAACTCCAAATTTACTGGGTAATTATTTATGAATGCATAGTTACAAGAAAAAAAGTGAGCGGGGACCATGCGCAGAAAAATGATTAGTGATTCGATGCTGAAAACCATTTTTTTTTTTTTATCAAAAATGGGTCACATCTGAATTATTTTTGACAATTCAACCCTTAATTCTACTCTTTGAAAACTGAATGTTCAGACAAACGCGGTTACCTTTATCTGTTTGAATGACTATATTATACATCAAATTAAAATTAAATAAAAAAAAGAAAAGGTCAAACGGATGCAGATCAAGGGCTAGAAGACAATTGTTGGGTTGGCTTGGATTGGTCAATATTATTTTTTAATTAGAATGAAATTAGTTACGATACAACCAGCACCTAAAGCAGCAAGAGCAACAGTAGGAGGAGTCCGATGAAGACTTTGACAATTCAAAATTTTAATTAATTCAAGTTCCTGAAAAATATATCAATTCATAAAAGACAAGATGAACTAACAAACAAAATAGTCAACAAGACAGCATAAATTTAAAATTAGCTTGCCCTTTTTAAAATAAAAAAATGTGGGTCAAAGTCTGAAGAATATGTAATAATTAGAGTGTACCTTCTAACAAGGAACAAGCAGCTGCAGCAGCAAGAGCAACAGTAGAAGCAAAGTTGTAACAAGATGTTGACTTCCATGGCTATTATTTGCCCCATAGAAGTAAAGCTCAGTTAAGCTCAACGAAAACCCAGAAGGGTGCAAACAAAATGTCATCTTTCACCCAGGGCGTGAAAGATATGTTAAATTTTTTGGCCTCTTAAAATGCAAATATTGGTTGTTGACGAAGCAAAATATCGTGAATTTCAAAATATTATAGAGACTTTTTGTAATTTATGAATTCGCCCCTGTTCATTTTAAGAGTTTGCTCCGTAAGATTTGAAAAATTATACATTATTCTACTAATTTAAAGAATTTAGCTCTCTAGATCTCAAAAAATTTGGACTTTTTATAAATTTTAGAGCTATTTTAAGGTTAGATTTTGATCCAAATCTAATATAAATTTAATCCGAATTTTAAAAATTGAATCTAATGGAAATTCATTCTAAATTTTAGAACTTAAATCTGATTAAGATATTTAATAGTTCAGATATTATTATAAATATTCATAATTCGAAATAAGTAAATTGGATATGATATTAAATAATCTGATATGTTAAATATTTGAATACAAATTTTAATAATATTTTATTAAGCTAATAATTATATATATAATATTAATAAATTCAAATATGTAGAAATTAAATTGAGAATATCAAAAAATCTAATGATTAATATAATTGATAAAATAAAGTTGAGAAATTTAAGTACAAAAGTGTGTTATTTTTTTGGGATCAGATTTTTTATGAGATTTTGGATTTTTTATCAGATTTGAATATAATTTGATAAACATATATCCATAAAGTCTTGGATCGAATTTAGATATGAAACTGGATAGTCAAATTTGGATTAAGATTCAGATTTTACTGACTTAATCCAATTTGACCTGTTCACAGAGTAATTAATTTTAAAGATTAATTATTAAAAGTATGTATAATACAAGAATAAAATTAGTTCCAAAATTCAAATAATTATAATTATATACATCTAACTGATATTTGTAAATATATTACTCTCTCACAACAGAAATTTTCTCAATAAAGTTGGATTGCAATAGAGAGCATAATTATTTGTGTTTTGCCTAATAAACCCTTGTTTGCACTTTGTAAGTGTCTTCTACTAACTACTGTCAAATGCACCAACCAAATGCGTGGTAGCGTATCTTTGCCATGTTGAATTTTGAGTTTATTTTTTATTTTTTATTGGCATATATATATAAATATATATATAATGCTTTATCAGTTGGTGGATATATAATGATGATCCCAAGAAATGATGGATTGAGCGTACAGCCCACCGCTGCTTTTCTAGGGGAACTAATGCATAGTTGGTGCAGTTGGATTGCCTCCGTTCAATTTAAAGTTCAATGTATATATTGACAAGGTTGAGTTATCATTTATCAGTCTTTGCAATTATTATTTATCATTTCAATTCTTATCACTTGCTATCTTGTACTAAATATAATTTTTATTTTTTTAATCAAATTATTAATATTTAAAAATTTACTGTAATTTAACTAATTTGATTGAAAATAATCAAAGTCTCGTAACAAGACAGAACCCTTCTAATAGAAATACCTTTATAAATAAAATTGAATCAGAGACTTTATTTAAGAGAAATAGATAGCCTATCATTTCAAATAATCACTTATTTATTTTCACCTTATTTTATATTTTGTGTAAATTTTATTAATTCTAATATTATTTAATTTAAAAGTATAAAAATTTTAATTTTTAAATTAATTAATAAATAAATAAAATTATTTGCAACATGGAGTTGACTTCTATGCAGTATTTTCAAGTCTTAAAAGGCACAAAAACACTCCTAAAACACGGGAAGCCAACGCGGTTGCACGACCATCCTTTCCATCGTGCTTCGAAAGTGGCACTTGAGAGTAGGCCTCCATCCATTTGTGCAACAGGGCTCCCCTCTTTCTGCATTTTCCTTTTTATGTAAATAATGTGTGAAATTTTTTTTGTGGTGATAATTATTTGGAAGACTTGGCGGAGAGTCCAATGAACCCAAAAAAAGTTATTTTTTAAGCTGAAATAAACTTCAGAATTTTGCATTTTCTGAAGGTATGACGTAGTCAAAAAGCGTCTATTAGCACCAAACGTGGCTTCCAAAAAAGTCCATTTTGGGCTTTTTAAGAGTTGGAATTATTTATTAAACTTTCCATTAATTTGCAACTTAAGTCGGCTTAACATCATGTTGCAATTCTTTCTATACGAGTTTAATTAACTATAATTTTAATATCAACTTATGTGACAGGATTTTTAAAATAAATGCAATGTAAATGAAAATATTACATTAGAAGTTTCTCACTGTTAAAATTTGAAGTCTCTGGCTATTGAATAATTGCTTATAAAAGGGATTGTTCACACTCTACCGTGATAGATTTCATTTAATTAAATCATTCTCTTTTTTTTTTTATTGTGCTGAAAGAAATTTTAAGAACCTATTATTTTGTAAAATATCATTATTATTGTTGGCTTAATTTCTGTAATGAAAAATAAGTCAAATATTCTTCATTTTATCTTGTAAAAAATTCACTTATATCTACTTACATTCAAAATATAGTGCCGATGATAATGAATTAAATCTAAATGAAAATAGTTAACACGCCGTGAAAATTATGGACAATTTCTAGTTTATATAATTTATCTCCTACAATTTCAAACATCATATTTGATTGGAAGGGTGTGGGCTATTTTTCTTTTTAGGTTAAAAAAATAAAGTTTTTAATTAACTCAAAAGATAAAACATTAAATATTTTTATATGCCACAGAAAAAAATCTGACCCAAAAAAATTCATAAATTAAACATAGTTCAGATATTTTGATGATAAAATTAATTAATGGTGATTATGCGTAGGAATTGGAATTTGAATCGAGTAAAAAAATAGATATTTATTTGTTTTCCGTAAAATTTATGTATAATTTTGTAAAATTGGATAGGAAAGAGGATATCATATGGTCATTAGGTACACGGATAAATCGTTATCAAGTTAAAAACACCTCCGGCAGCTGAAATTTTCTGGCCGTTCTTACTCAACTTTTTTTGAATTTTCTTTTTATTTGAAAGAAAGCAAGATAGTTCGGACTTTTAACTTTATTGAAGCAGCGGGCGTTGAAAGTACATGGTCGTTTACCAAACCTTAAGACCCGTTTGTCCAAAAGTAATTAATTAAATAGTTGCTATGATGGTCACACTTGATAAATATAATTAAGTAAAACATTTTTTAACACTAAGTTTCCCATTTCTACACGAAGTGAGGTAGCTTGTTTGTGTAACTCTTCTTCCATATAAAATATGATATATATCTCAAAATTGGGTAATTTAAATTAATTACTCACATAACTCAATTTAAACACAACTACATTTTCTTATATGTCAGAGATAAACATTGAAGAGAGAGGAGAGAGAGATAAAAGCTAAGAGGTAAATTTAGAGTTACAGATAGAGTTAGGAATATGATTATTTTATTTTATTTTATTTTATTTTTATATTTAAATTAGTACAAATAGAGGTTAGGTCAAATAAATAGATATTAAGAAATATCTTTATTCTTTCGACAATTGTACTTGGATTCTGAGAACTTTTTCTAGGTTATTTTGGCTTTTGTGCTTGGATTAGTGAGATTTTCTTGTTGGGCAATGTTGAGTTTTTAGACTTAATATTGATTTTTATTTTTTATTGTATTTATTTTTATCTTTCTATCATTCTTACTCAATGGGAGACTGTAAAAATTAAAATTTTAATTTCTAAATAAATTTGATAAATATTTTACTCTTTAAATTATATCTTAAATTCATTTACATGTTGATTAATTGTTTGGAATTCTCACTTAATTTCATTCAAATCTCATTCTAATCATAATTCAAAAAGAGTGACAATCACTCTATTAATACCAACTTTTATTAGACAACAACTTATTGAAAAATAATATTTTTTAAATATATGATTATAAGTTTTTGAACTATTAAATTTAATTTTTTTCTAAAATAAATTAATCAATCTATGATTATTTATATGCACACACATATATATCAAATACTAATACTAATCTAACCGGTATTAACACTTTTAATAGATCCATCTATTACAATTCCACCTAACACGTTCTAACACGGAATGATCAATTTTCAAACTATATAATCATTATATTTCTGAATTACATGCAGAATACCCCAAAGTACAGGGTGGTTGCTTGGATTCTTCACAGATTTATTTAGACTAAAACTTATATTTTGTCAAATTCTAAAAACTTAAAACTCATCACAAAGACTTCTCGCCCTACCCACCATTAGTGTCATTTGTGCTCGATCTTGTTAGGAGGGCTAGTACTAAAATTTTTTTGAATTTTAATAATTTTTTTAATGATATCAAGAATAATATTTAATTTATGAGAAGTCAATTTATCATTTTGAAAACTGAATAATAAACTAAACTTTCACAGAGAAATCAAACAGCCCCTTAATTGCCGACATTTTTGAAACATCTTGAAAAAAAATAATAATAATTCAAGTGGTTCGTAAACCACAATCGGCAATCTCGACCTTAGAATTGAATCACTTGTGGAAGAATAAATTAATTAATTAAATCTCCCACTTAATCCCAATTAATTGTTAAAATAAATCAACTAATTAATTAGGTGTAGACATTTCAAGTATCTCAGTTGGTCCAAGTAAGGAATCATGACCAAATCTTAAGTTTATAGTCGATCATCAAAGATTCAAAAATCCCAACTTGGGTCAAAGAAAGATTTGAAATTGAATCTATTTTCCTTTCAAATTAATGCCCATTTTGCAAGCTTTTTATCAATTTAAATCCCAAGAAATTTCTATTCTTAAAACTTCTTCAAATATAGCTACTTGTTGGTGTGGTGTGTGTGTGTGTGTGTGTGTGAAAATAAGTGAAAAGCATCTTTCAAGTGTTCATGATAATTGCTAAATGCCAAAAAGTTATTTCCAAATTTAGTCATTCTAAGAATAATGGATATTAAAATTTCTAATCTAATTATTCAGTAACTTATCATCAAGTCATTAATATCCAGAATGTCATATATATATATATGTGTGTGTGTGTAGATAGATATATATCATTCTAAGAATAATAGATATTAATATTTCTAATCTCGTGATTCAGAACTTATCATCAACTAAGTCTTTCATATCCAAAATGCCATATATATATATATATATATATTGTCACACCCCAACCTTTCAAACCTTAAGGGGCATGACAGCCGGGCAATAACCAACACACCACCGAGTAAAACTCGGCAGCATGCCGGTTACTGTAACCCCTTTTCTAGATGGCCTTAGGGCCCTTTTGTCTGAGTACCTACTTAAACAACAACAACTTCACAATACTAACATAACTTGCAACAACTCATCCAATACATAATTTAAGCATAATTCACCCTGTAATACATTTCCATTAATTATCTAACATCATGTCATGCTCAAAATCATCACATATGTTTAACCAATAGTAATTCATTCATAAGACCTCAACATCACAAATTACTTACAATTATCTAAATATAAGACAATCTCTCAATATATATAACTCATCCCAATCTATAAAAACATAATCAAAATGATCATCGCAGCCTAGCCCACCTAGTGCTAGAATGTGAGCAAAACATAAATAATACGAACACCGAGGTTCTAACTTAATGTCTTAGCATCTGCAAAGGGGAAAAAATAGTAGGTGAGACCAAAATCCCAGTGAAAGGAAATCTAACTAATCCTAGTGGAAACAGTCAGTTTTTGTATCAACTAAAACAATACAACATTCTTGAAGAGTTTCATATCATGAGGCATAATAATTGGATTTTCAACAATGTAAAAACTAAATTGTTATTTTTGCAAGTCATAAAACATAAGAGGGTATAAGCATGAATCATAAAAGTCTTCATGAGCATCATAGGAAAAATTATAGAAATCATATTTCATATTCACATATATATACTCTGGTCGGATGTGCACAACCGAAGGTGTCTAGGGGCAGTAAAATCATAAAACATAGCATGAGCCCTCATTGGGCAAAATATAAATAAGTCGGGCGCTACTACACTTTGTAGCTCGTACTAGGGATCGCCACTCCCCAGCCAAACTAACACAGTCTTTGGTGCATGGTCCATTTTCACTAAGGAGAAATAAACATACATATATTATGTCATACAAGTAGAACCATCACCTGCCCCAGATGGCTGTCCGACATTATGGTCTGAGTACTAAGGCACCAAAATAACATAAACTCATGAAAACCATGCAATTAAGTATATACTCAAAATCATAACATAGCTGGACTGTTTCCCATGTTCTCAGTAGCAACTTATATTTGAGTTTGAAATGAACATTGTTTATTGTAAATCATAATTTGCAGAAATAAACTAAGATTAGGAAGATTTCCACTCACGTTACAAAAATAAGCTTATAAAGATACTCCTAGAGCTATAGGTCCAGGTTCTGAAGTAATTAGGATATCCTTTACTGCAAGGGGATACACAACATAAGAGACATATCCTAAATACATCATACGAAAGTAATAACTATACCTTATAACGTATAAATACAACTTTTTCTCTTTTTCTAACATTTGAGTTTCATCCAAACATGTCTTTAATCTCTCTCTAACATTTGGGTTCCATCCAAACATGTTTTTAATCTCTATCTAACATTTGGGTTCCATCCAAACATGCCTTTAATCTCTATCTAATCTTTGGGTTCCATCCAAACATGCCTTTAATCTCTATCTAATCTTTGGGTTCCATTCAAACATGCTTTTATCCATTTTTCCCCATTTCAACTCCAACCAAACATGCCTTTATTCCATTTCAACATCATCTCACCCATTTATCTCACATTTCAACTATAATCACCTCATTCAAGTTTAATCCAACTATAAAAATATAAATATCCTCAAAAAAAATAATATTTAAGGGTATTCTAACAAGAAATATCAAGATTCAAGCAAAATATCTCATGGGTAAGGATAAACCCACTTTCTCTCTCTACAACACATAATAACATCCAAATACAAAATCTACACCGATTAAAAGCTATAAAACTAATAGAGAAAGCTAAACATGTAGAAATATTGAAAAAAACCAGAGGGGGTTTGAGATTGGGCCAAAATACATACATTTTTCCTCCTTTTCTCCTCTTCTCTCCTTCCCTCTACTCCTCTCTCTATTTGGACGAAAATGAGCCCTAAAGGACTCTCCCACACTTTAAAACAATCACTTGTAAGCCAAAAGACCAAAATGCCCTTCCATAAATTATCCTCAATTTTAATTCTAATGAATTTTTGGATGAATTGTGGATACCCTAAGATATTTCCTAAATCTTTGTTTTGTAGTTTTTTTAGGAGTTTAAGAGAGTTTAGGGGTTTTTGAAGGGGTTAAAAATCCCAAAATTTGAAGAAAAAGCTAAAAAAACGTGTCTGGCCCGTGTCTTCCGCGCTATAGCGCGCCTGGGTGCGCTGTAGTGCGGAAATTCCAGAGAGCACCGCGCTGTAGTGCGCCGGGCGCTCTACGGTGCGCTGCTACAATAACCATGAGCAAATTTTTTTTTTCTTAATACAAAAACTTCATTTCTTCCAAAACACTTTCTTCCATCCCAAATTCCTCAAAATTCCCTCTAAATAAATTTAAAACTCAACCCAAAGTGGTTTTTAAGAATTTTTTTTCTTTTCTTTTTTTTTTTTTTTTTTTGAAAGATGGTTTTGAGTGTTACATATTTACACACACGTACAATATGTATATATAGATGTATGGATATAGATAGATATATATACATTCTAAGAATAATGGATATTAAAATTTTTAATCTAGTGATTCAAAACTTGTCATTAAATAAGTCTTTCATATCCAAGGTGCCATTTCTTTCTTTCATGGAAAAACTTTCAAATTATTGTCTTTCTCAAAGGGTAAATGTTCATTTTTGAATATATTACAAAAACTAAAAATTAAAATAATAGATTAATTTAAAATTTAAAGAAGAAAGTGTCTTAATTAATTAATTTGGTCAGGTTAATATAAAAGGGAAGTGTTGCATGTGCAAGGAAAATATACGGTTGATTTTAATCTTTTGGGCTTTTATGCTAAATATGTTTTAATTTGAAATCTTTATTGAAATTGTGGAAAGAACTTAATAAATTTGTGATGAATAGAGAATAACAAACGGTAAATTCTAATTAGGATTCAAAGCTTTTAGGTTATGTCTTTTAATTTTTCCACTTAAAATGGAAAAATAAAATAAATATTTTCGGTTGGCTGAAATCTTTCCCCTAATCTATCATTACAAACCAGTAATATGAATTAGTGGCATTCTACATACAGCACTTTCTGTATTAATGCTCCTAATGAAATCTTTTTATTCTATTTGAGTTTATATTTTACATGGCTGCTTTTTAATTGGAGTCTCAACCACTGGAGGAAAAAATATGAAAATTTTTATGCATTTAGTTATGTATTTTCTTACATAAGGAATATTTTTCTTTACGTACTTGTCGTGAAGTTATTATCCTCTTTATAGTGTTCATCTTCTTCAGAGAATATTGACATGAATCACACCATTATTAAATTTGTCACTCAAAATTAATACTATTTATCACATAATCATTACGTTCTTCTTAAAAGATGAATCTATTATTGAGTGTACAGTACTTCTATTTATAATATAATCTACTTCTTTAGTGTTGTTAACATGAAATTTTCAACATAATGCACAAAATTATGATTTTAAATAACCAATTTTAAACTAAATTATCAAATTATAAAAATATAAGAAAGAATATGTTCATATAATGAAACTCTTTATTCACAATATGAGGATCATGAATCACATTCCATCTTATCATACTTTGTAGAATTGCTTTTTCACATTTGCACATAACTTCTACCAAAAACAAAATTTTGATTTTACACTCCCATACCCAAGAAAAGAGGAAGTTCGAGAAGAAACAACGATTTGATCTTTGACTTCTGACTTTGATATTTCCCGGCTGACCAACGGCTAAGGACTTCTACTTAATGTCGTAAAAATATCAAATATGTTTGGTCGGAAATTATTAAATTAAAAGGGAGAGAGAGAGAGAGAGAGAGAGAGAGAAATAGGACGAGAAATTCTTGAATCACAGTGTAAAAACTCAACAGTAAAACCCGGCAGAACCGACCCCATAAATTGTTGGACTATTGACCAGCGCAGACCACAACGAGTTAGGCCAGGAGCACCTTTCTCGTGTCTGACGTGGAGACACCTGATTGGTCAGCAGCGCTTGCCTTCGCAAGTCACAATTTAGCTCCAAAGTGGAAACGCAGGTGGACAAATCAAAAAGCACCGTGGATTTATAAATATTAATATACAAATATGTAGAAGCATATAATATTCACATATTTTTAAATAGAAAAAACAGAAAACACCTTGATCAAATCAAAATAGACTTTCAACAAAAAAGTTACGGTCAGACATCGAGCCTCTATAAATACCCCCTCCCTCTCCCTCTCCCTCTCCCCTATAATCCATCAGCAAACCACATAAGATTAGAGAGAGAAAGAGTGTTAGCAAGAGATAGAAATAGAAAGAGAAGAGAGAGAGAGAGATGGAGATGGGTTTGCTTGTGTGCTGTGAAGCTATCAGCTTTCTGATGGTTTCCTTAATGCTGTGGAAAGTGGTGAATTGTTGCTGGTTGTGGCCTAATAAGGCGTATCGGAAGCTGAGGAAGAGTGGCTTTGGCGGCCCGACTCCAAGTTTTCCTCTGGGAAACACAAGGGACATGAAAAGAAAGAAAAACACTACTGGGTCTGCTTCAGAAAACAAAATCACCCACGATTTGCATTCAACTGTCTTTCCCTTCTATGCTAGTTGGCAAAAATCCCATGGTGAGTCTCTTTTTTCTGACCACCAACGGCCTGTTTGGTTAGCAAAAATTCAAACTTTTTCCTAGTTTTTCCGTGAGTTGCTTCTTGCATAATGGTTTTTCAAGATAGCTCAATCTTGAAGACAGCTCAGTCTTTTTTTCTAAAGACTATCGTATCACCATTTGCCAGTCTAATGTATTTTCTCACACACACACACAAGACATGCATGCCTTTTCTTGAGATTGCAGTACGTATTAATGAGAGGATGAGTTGCATGCATGGATAATTAACAATAATTATGTGGTGACGCACGTGCGCAGGGAAGGTGTTCGTGTACTGGCTGGGGACGGAGCCATTTCTTTACATTGCGGATCCAGAGTTTCTGAAGCAGATGTCCGCCGGAGTGTTGGGAAAGACTTGGGGGAAGCCGAATGTGTTCAAGTACGACAGGCTGCCCATGTTCGGCAACGGGTTGGTTATGACTGAAGGCGACGAGTGGGTACGTCACAGACATGTCATCACTCCCGCTTTTTCTCCAGCCAACCTCAAGGTTCTCTCTCTCTCTCTCTCTCTCTATATATATATATATATACAACACGTACATACCAGAGGGCACCATGTAATTATTACGTAATTTACAGACATTTTCGTCCACCGTGTTATTCCGCCCAAAGTCCAACTCCGTACGCGCTTCGGCTAGTTAGACTATTGAAATCCTAACCGTCTATTCAGCCTTTTTTTTTTTTTTTTGGGCTCCATAACCGTCCACTTAGGTTGCGGACTCCAAGATTTCTTGGTCATTTGCATTATTTACAAATATGAAAGAAATGAGTAAAAATATGTTTTCTAATACAATTATAAATGGAAATTTGTATATGAACATAAAAATTAGATTAAAATTTTCATGTTTCTTTCCTCTTCATTGATTTAGGATATCCATCTTATATATATATATATATATATATATATAACCAAATGAAATCACTGCCATTTGAGCAAGTTACAGTGATTATCATAACTCATACATTCAAATTCATTTAAGAAAAGTTAAATTTATATTATAAAATAATGAAATTTTATAAGAATAATTATTCTGTTGTGATAAACTGATTAATGTAATAAATAACAAAATTAAAATTGAAAAGGGCATGTTTTTTTTTTATTAGCTTTTCTGGGTTATATGAATAATACTATCATTTTTTAAAAAAATAATTAGAAATATAATTTTTTTAAAATTATACTATTTCAAACAATTCTCTTGTTCCATTTTAGCATGATAACATTGGACCCAAGTTTTGCACTTCCTTTAAAGAATTATAAGGAAAGATTTTCCTTTCTCAGTGCCACGAATTAAATTAAATTAATATTATAACAGTATCAATCAATTAAACTTTATTATTTTCTTTTATTTTTTTAATTAACTTCTCTATTTTTTAATAAATGTAAATTTGTGAGCCAAGGCAGTGTGTCCACGTCTATTTCTCCTATATTAAGACTTTTAATTAGCACTAGAAACAAAAATAAACTAATAAATAGTTTATTAATCTAGTGACACCTTGATAATTTTCTTTGTTAGTTTTTTTTTGGCTTATTTTTATCTTTTGTACCAAAAAAATATGTCTTGATAATTAGGAGTTCGAATTTCATTTCTTATATTTTTTATTCAAAAATAAAATAAACGGGAAATAGAAAATTTTAATCTATCTTTGTATTTATGAAAAAATAAAATCTCGGTGCAATTAAATGCTTGAAATTTCAAACTATAAAAGAAATAAACACAAAAAGGCCTCTCCAGTCTGCAGTTTCCGTCATAATCACCTACAAAACTAACAGTAGCGTCTTCTGTCTCCACCAACAGCCATGGCAAGCCTCATGGTGAAGTCCGCGATGGACATGCTCGGACGGTGGACCGCCTCCACCATCGCGGGCAACCCCAATATCAACGTGGAGCAGAGATCATCCACACTGCCGGCGAGATCATCGCGAAGACGAGCTTCGGTATCGGCTACGACAGCGGCCGCAAGGTGTTGGACAAATTGCGATCCCCCAGCTCACCCTCTTCAACTCCAACCGCCTTGTGGGCGTGCCCTTCAGCAAAATCGTGGCCGCAACCAGACCCTTGAGGCCCGGAGGCTCGGCAAGGAGATCGACGAAGCAATGCTCTCGATCATCGAGGCTCGGAGAAGATCGAAAGGTGGAGATCATCAGGGGGATCTGCTGGGTCTTTTGCTGGCGGAGAACTATGGGGACGGTGGGCGTAGGCGTGGAAGAGCGCTGACGACGCGGGAACTTGTCGACGAGTGCAAGACGTTCTTTTTCGCAGGCCATGAAACGACGGCATTGGCGCTGACATGGACGATGCTGCTTTTGGCGGTGCACAAGGACTGGCAGGAGAAGCTGAGAGAGGAGATTAAGGGCGTGGTCGGAGAAGGAGAGGTTAACCCCTACCAAGCTCACGGGATTAAAAAAAGGTAATTAAATTAATTACATAATTTATCTACAAAAATTATAATTAATCATAAAATAAGTAATTAGATAAATAATGGTTGTAATAAGTAGTAAAATATTTTTCTTCACACTTTGAGTATATATGAAAAGAAATATATTTAAAAAAAGACAATCAAATCGCTTTTATGCATTTAATATTAAATTCTAATTTACTATAAAAATATATATATATTAATAATAAATTAATAATTAATAATAATTTAATGATTATTAAAACCACCTACCAGCATCGAATACAAGTTGTGAATGAGACGTTTAACATGACATGAGGTAGTTTGACCTTGGGCAGTTTTGTCATTTTGCTCCCCAAGTGGTCCTTGACCAATTTTCAAACAAACAGAGTGCCCCAATTCCCTTTGTTTGGAAAAAGGTCGCACCTGGCTTCTGCTGATAATTTTGAATTTAAAAAGAAATCACAACTCCTAAGAGCAAAGAACTTATTTCTTTTACATCTGGAAACAGTCGAGGGTAATTTTCACTTTTAAATTTGGGATTTTTTTTTTTTTTAAAATTGTTTACTTTTAAAGAGCCTTTAATATTAGAAGGGTAATTTTGGAATTCAATATATGTAGTCTTAGTCATTTTTCAAGTTAAAAAAAAAAAAAAAAGAAGTTGAATTGAAAGATTTCAATTTTTTTTTTTTATACTTTCAAGCACTAAAGCCACAAATCTTAAGTCAAGTTTTGCTTAAAAATTTTAAGCTTAAAATCAAGTGTAAAATCTAGAGGAAAATACATTAAACATTTTACCCTTTTCGTTTTAAACATTTTAAAAACAAAAATCACGTTATTTTGATTGCACAGACCAGACCACCGTCCTAAATATTGTTTCGACAGAAATGTACGCTCTTACGTTCCTACATCGGCGGGGATGGACGGCCAAAACCAGAAGGGTCTAACCGGTCAACCTTCGTACACATGAGTCAAACGTCCCATATTGTCATTATTGTTGTCGTTGTCGTTGGTTGTTTTTTTTAAAGTGTGCAATTGAAATGCAGATGGGGTGGGTGATGAACGAGGTTCTCCGGCTATACTCGCCGGCACCGAACGTGCAGAGGCAAGCAAGAGAAGACATCCGGTGGGCGAGGCGACGTTTCCGAAAGGTACCAATGTGTGGATCGATGTAGTGGCCATGCACCACGACCCCTCTCTCTGGGGAGACGACGTCAACGAATTCCGGCCGAGAGGTTCTCTGACGACCTTTACGGAGGGTGCAAGCACAAGATGGGTTTCCTGCCGTTCGGGTTCGGAGGAAGGATGTGCGTTGGCAGAAATTTATCCACGATGGAGTACAAGATCGTGCTTACTCTGATTCTGAGCAGATTCTCATTCTCTATCTCCCCAGAGTACCGCCATCGTCCATCTTACTTGCTCTCTCTGAGGCCTAGTCACGGGCTGCCTCTGGTGCTTGAGCCTCTCAGATTGTGAGAAATTGACTGTACAGTGAGAATAATGATTTGTTTAAAAAAAGAAAAGGAAAAATAATGATTCGTTTAGCGAAATTAGGTTATCAGATCGACTTACTTAGATCAGCCTACAGCTGCTTAGAACTAGTACCGTGATGTATTTACTCTGCCCTTTCTGGGTGGAAAGAAATATAACAAGAGAATCCTCTATGTATTCTGAATATACTGGATTCAATTTTTAAATTTGGAGCAATTATTGCATCATGAATTGTTATCAATTCGAAATCACGTTTAAACTTACTGAAATTATTAATTATAATTTGCCCAAAACATTGGATCATCCTAATAAAATGTATGCTGAAAATGGTAAAATTGATGCTTCCATTTTAAAATATTGAATTAAAACAAACTCTACGTATTCGAAATAAGTAAACTTTAGCAACAGGTTCATGCATATTAGATCTGTTTGGACATCATCAGGCAAGCTTCCTTAAAAGAATGCATTACTATAAGACCTCTTTTAGTAGGCGTAAAAAGTCAGACAAGGCAATATAAGAATAAAATATTTTAATCATAAAATATTTTAAATTATTATATCTTATTTAATAAATTTATTATACCAAAATAATCCTTTCATTCGGAGTAACAATAATGTATTACCGATACTAGATGGAGGTGACTAATGACGGTAAATGGTAAGTGGTGGTGGTCAACGACAGGGCTACAGTTGCAATTGGCAGTTAGTGACAAAGAGCAGAGGGCGAGCATCAGGCAGCAACCATCACTGGCGAATGGCATGGCAGCACAACAACAATTGATAATAGCAACCAGTGGTGGACAACAAGAAGAAGCCACAAACAACAGCAACCATGACAAAGAACGGTGGTCGACAATAGCCAGTGAACAACAACGGCGAATGGCTGTGAACCGTTGAAACAATATTGTCTGGAGAAACTGAACTAAGAACTACGTCGAAGTAAGAACAATATAGCGAAAACAATATTGGACTAAGAACCCTCTCACATATAATTTATTTAAATATAACTGAATGGAACTTTTTATCCACTTTATTGTTGAGCTTACCAAACAAACGGAATAAATTAAACAAGATGGGTAATTCATTCTTATTTCGGCCTCCTCCAGCCTACCAAACAAATGCTAACTGCAACAAACATTATATACTACCTAAAAGTAGTATAGAACACATCATTTATTTTACTTCCATACGTGTAGCAAAATAATGTTACCATGGTCTCC
>CAJVSB020000527.1:0-42975 GCA_911865555.2 Thlaspi arvense | reverse complement strand
AAATAAAGAAGTGTTGGTGGGACAAATATTGATACTGCGGTCGGCAACGTGATGTGCATGTAGCGACAAATGGTGGATTGTGGAGGGTTGGGTTAGTGGCATGCGGAGCGGTCGTGGGTGAAGAGGAGGTTGCCGAAGGAAGAGCATCTTATCCTTGCATGCCATTCAATGGACACGATTCTTAACTTCCTGCACGAAAGAAAGCTCCAATGTAATCGACAAAGATAAAGAGTTAAAAGATTAAAATTGTTGGATAATACCATCACGTCTATGTAATCTATAGAAAAATTCGTATTCCATATATTATGTTAGTGATAATGACAGTATTATAAACTTACTTCCGAAGATATAAACCTTATAATCAAATCATATAATTTTTTTTAATATTTTCTATCTCTTTAGATTTTTATGTATTATTTCATTTTATTTTAATTTATGTATTATTTCAATCTTATAACGCTATTCTCTGTCCATGTCAGCTTGGACAAACATGCATTGAATATCAATAACAAGCTTTTATGATCAAAGTGTTTAATTTGCTATCCATTGCAGAAAAAAAAAGGCTGTAGAAGGTATATGAAAATAACCAAAAAAAAAAAATCTATAAAAGACAAAAGCCTAAAATAACACGGTTTCTAAATGATATTTATACAAACTAAAGCATACGCATTTAAAAGAAAGTGAAACTGGACAATTAGTTTATAAGTGAAAAACCAAATTACGAGAATAACGTTCAACCATTTAACCCAAATTACTGGAATAACATTCAACCAAATCCACGAGAAGCATTTAATTTTAAATAATTTTATCATTAAAATAATATTCAACTCAATGTTTTAAAAACTGGACCGGTGATCAAACTGATAAGATTACTGAATCATGGTTCAACTGGTTTAACTAGTAGTCAAATTGGTTAATAATAAATTAAAAATTTAATAAATCTAATGTACCCATGTATATAATTTTATTTAAATTTATACAATACTCAATGTTATAGTTGGTATAACAACATTAATATATTTTATATTATTATATATTCATTTTTAAAATTAAAAGTGTATGTATACATATTATAATTTTAGTTAAAAATTTCAAGAAATAATCTTTTTAACTTAAGAATCTAATTTTTATTATTTTATATTCTTTAAAAAAATTTAATATTTAAATTAAATAACATATATTGAAAATTTTAATAAAATATTTTTCTAAATTTTTTTTGCAATTGGAGAGGTGGGGGGGGGTGCGGTTGGGAAAAATTTAAAGGGGTGGGGGGGAAGTGGTGGTTGAAAATTTTGAAGGGGGAGAGAGAGAGGAAGGGGAGACTGGGTGGGGGAATGTTAAATGAAAAAAATTAAACAAAAAATGGGAGGGAGAGAGAGAGAGAGAGAGAGAGGGAGGGAGGGAGGGGGGAGGGGAAGGTAAAATAAAATAATTTTTAAACAACAAAAAAATGAGAGAGGTGAGCTGGAGGAGGGGGCGGACAGGGGATTTGAATCAAATATAACTGTTGGGGGGGAGGGGGTGGGGGTGCGCTGCAAGAGGGGGGTGGGGGTGCCGCGGTCGGGCGTGAAACAATTTTTAAAAATTAATAAAAATTGGTCAATTTTAACTAGTTCAATCCTATTTCTGATTTTAAAAATCACTCAGACTGTTAATACACACCGATTCATAGTTAAATCAGTCAAATCAACTGATTCAGTTCGTGTTTTAAAACATTAATTCAACCATCCGTGCATGCATCAGCATGGTTGTTAGAATGGCGTATTAGTAACTTTACGTTCATATAATGACGACAAATAGGGTACAAAAATTGAAAGCATGTATCTGCATGGTTATTGGAAGGGCGTATTAGCAACTTTACGTTCCTATAATGACGACAAATAGGGTACAAAAATTGAAAGCAACAGAAGACAGGATAATGGTTTAAATAAACATAAAATGAAATCAATAGAAAACAAATTGAATTTTAAGAAAAAGAAGGAGAGGAGGCAGTTTTGGTTGTAAGGAATTGATTTACTAGAGACAAATACACGGGAAATTATAAATTCGTGACAAAATAATATTTTTTATCTTTACATTTAGTCTAACTATTATAATATTTAAGAATATTGTTAGCTGTTAAGTGGGAGTACGTAAGCATGTTGACGTCCATTAAACCAGCTGATTTTCGCTAAGCATGATGACACGTAGAAAGTAATTTATGAGTTGGTAGAGCACAAAACTAGTATATAAGCCCAAGTAGACGTGGTTCTACCAGCCAACCCATAAACCTGCCTGTGATTAATCTCCTTAGGGATCCGCCTGCGCCCTCTTTCTTCCAATTCTTGAGTTGGAAATGGCCACCAGCCTTGCCATTTCATCCACAACGATCTTCCTAAGCTTTTGCTACAGTCTTATGATCACATTAGTCATTCTCTTCTTCATCTTTCGTCATGGCAAACAAATTTATTGTTGCAGCAAACGAAGCAGTGGTGATCAGCTGACACTTCCTCCAGGGCCAAAATCGTGGCCTTTCGTCGGAAGCCTATTTCATATGCTCGGAAATAAGCCGACCTTTAGGTGGCTGCACAAACTAATGGAGGAAATGAATCTTGAGATTATGTGCATCCGCTTAGGGAATACTCATGTCATCACTGTCACTTCTCCTGATATTGCCTGCGAGTTCTTGAGGAGACAGGATGATGTTTTCTCCTCAAGGCCCTTTGCATGTCATCTGACCTCGTCAGTAGAGGATACTTGTCAACCATACTCAGCCCATCAGGCGAACAATGGAAGAAGATGAGGAAAATACTCACTTCCGAAGTTCTCTCACCTGCTAGACACCATTGGCTTCATGGCAAGAGAGCCCAAGAAGCTGATCATCTAGTCCACTACGTGTACAGCCAATGCATGAACTCCGTGACTGCAGGTTTAGTAAATGTTAGAGTCATTGCCCGGCACTACTGTGGGAATGTGATAAGAAAATTGATTTTTAATAAAAGGTTTTTTGGGGAGGGGAGGGAAGATGGGGGACCAGGTGCTGAAGAAATAGAGCACATTAATTCCTTATTTACCATCCTTAAATACCTTTTCTCATTTTGCATCTCTGATTATGTCCCATGTTTTCGTGGCCTTGCGGACCTGGATGGTCATGAGAAAATAATGAGGACAGCCCTTGGAATTGTGGTCAAATATCAAGATCCTCTGGTTGATGAAAGAATCAAAAAATTGGCAAATGGTTGCAAGAAAGAGGAGGAGGACTTGCTTGATGTCCTTATTACTCTCAAAGACTCGGATGGCTGTCCCCTACTCTCACCACAAGAGATCAAATCACAAATTGTTGTGAGTTAATCTCCTTCTTCCTCTCCCTCCCTTCATTTTCTGAATATCATTTACATAATCATCATTAATAAAAGATTTTTTGCATGCATGCAGGAACTAATGATAGCAACAGTGGACAATCCTTCAAATGCGGTAGAATGGACGCTTGCTGAGATGTTAAATAAACCAGAGGTACTGAAGAAAGCAGTGGAGGAACTAGACAGAGTTGTAGGGAGAGAGTGGCTAGTTCAAGAATCAGATTTTATCAAGCTCAATTATGTGAAGGCTTGTGTGAAAGAGGCATTCCGCCTCCATCCATTTGCACCTTTTAACCCTCCTCATGTGTCAAAGAAAGACACAACTGTGGCAAACTATTTCATACCTAAGGGCAGTCACGTGCTGTTAAGTCGTCCAGGACTTGGGAGAAACCCTGGGGTTTGGGAGGATGCACTAGAATTCAAGCCAGAGCGCCACCTCCAGAACGATAGCTCCAGTGTGGCATCTACTGATCCAAACCTGCGCCTATTGTCATTCAGCATAGGAAGGAGGGGATGTCCAGGTGTTACTCTGGGGACCTCTATTACTACCATGCTTATGGCAAGGCTCCTCCAATGTTTCACTTGGAACTTACCACCCACCCTATTCATGATCGACCTTCGTGAGTCTGAGGATGACCTCATTCTTGCTCAACCTCTTGTTGCTCTTGCAGAACCACGGTTGAGTGAAAACTTGTACACTTCATCTTTGTCGATATAGTATAGGTATCTATTAAAACCTTGAAACGGTTCAACATGTACTTGTAAATTAAATAAGTTGGACAGCTATTAAAATTATTTAGTTTTATCTCACTGAAGAGCATGTCAAAATTTCTTAACTAAATCTTCACCATTCTAAATGGAGATTAAATTAATTAACGTAACAAAATAGAATTTCATTAAGCAAATAATGAAACCCTTAAATGGAAACATCAAAATTGAACCCTAAGTTACCAATCCTATCTATAGAAACAAGAAAAACCATCATCAAATAAGTCATTGAGACTTCTTTGAAAGCCATCAAATGAATTGAAGGCTCACCTTGATTAATTTCTCCAAAATGTAATTTTAGAGACGACACTTTCAGAATTGCTTCTATATTTTTTCTCATCAAAAAACCATTTAGATAATTTAGAAGTGCTTCTGAATCTTAGAATTAAACATTTCTAAAAGCCCCGCCCAGAGCAAGTTTGAACTTATGAGTGGGTAATTGCTAGGAGTTAAATCTAATCGTTGGGCAACGTAGCCAGCAATCGCCGCCCAGAGCAAGTTTGAACTTATGAGTGGGTAATTGCTAGGAGTTAAATCTAATCGTTGAGCAACGCAGCCAGCAAGCGATTAACTATTCAGGCAACCGTTTTGATTCCAAAATGTTTAGTTGGTGGCCTTAACAACTTACCTAACTGTAAGTTGTCATTTTGTCAACTACCGGCTTTTGTCACCTTGGTAAAGGCTAATACAGTGAACAAGAACAACCAAATTGCATTAGAACAAACAGCAAAATATAACATTTTATTTTCTTTTAGTTGCACAGCTGCAACACTACAAGACAATGGAGGGAAAAATTGGTTGATAATTATCAATGAATTACTAACGAATCAGTGATGGATTTTGACATTAAATCCAAAAATTTCTTTTGACAGATTTGTCAATGGATTAGCGATTGATTTTTTAACAGAATTGTATTTCATTGGTAATAGTCACTAGTTTTGCAAGGGATTTTTGATCTATCAATAAGCCATTGCTAATTTATCGACATATATTAAACTTAAATTAGTGATCGATTACTTATTTTGTGAGTACTTGTCAACTGATCACCAATCAATCGCTAACTTAGCAACATATTAAGTTTCAATATCTAATTGATTGCTAATTTTTCATCTGAAAAATTTTTCATCAGTAATTCATCATTGACTTCGTGAGTGAATTTTGCCCTGTCACTAATAAATCATATTTTGTGCATAGATTTATAGTTATTTTAATGAGAATTTATTGAATATTTTTTTATATATTTTGATAAAATATACTTTAAATTGCAAATTTCCCTTAATTTAAGCATTTTCATGAAATCAAATAAAATTTAGTAATTAAGGGTAAATTTGGCCTTTGAAGCTATTTTCAGCTTTAATTCAGTCAAAGAGTTAATTTGAGATTAATTATTCAATTTAAGCTCAATTACTATTTCATGTCAAATTATCAAGTGAGATTTAGCTTGGTAGAAGGGTCAAATTTGAGGAATTGTAATATCCCTAAATTTAATTTTAGGGCTTAATTGAAAATTTTGAAACTTACATGACTAATCTTGTAAATTAAAATATTTTGAGGTCATTTTGAAATGGGAGGGAACTAGAGGGACCAACTTGTAATTTTTCTTTTCTTTCTTTTCTCTTTTCCCTTTCCCTTCCCCCACACCGTTCCCCTGCATATGGTGTAATCCCCCAAGCCCTAAATCATATATTACTCATTATATAGGTTCCTTTGGAAAAATTATCTTTTGAAGCTAAGGATTGTACAGTAGTGTAATTCCTAAGCACATCGATTCCTAATTCATATTGTGAGTAATAATACGCATTTCTGTGTGTTTTTATAAAACTCTTTGATTCTACGAAATTTTTAGAAATTTATTTATTTATTTTTGTTTTTATAAAATAATTGAATTTATGTTGATATGCATGTAGAACAAAAGACATTTGAATTTATAAGATTGAATTAAAAACTAGGGAAAAATATGTTATATTTTTAAATTTTGTTAAATTTTGACTAGTAATAGATGGAATGTGATTTTGAATTTGAAATATAACTTAATGGATTTTTAAGGAGGGTACATTAACAGAATGCTGTAGTTAATAGTAGTGACATTAACCTTGGTGTACCTTGATCTGTGTCTCAACTACCATGGGTGATGCTAGCCTCATGTGTTCGATTGACACGTTTGGATTTACTCTATATGTTTGGTGAGCCTTGGTGACCTTTAGAATTAAGCTCAAAAGATAATTTTATATTATATTTCTGGATTTTGGATTAGATCCTCCAATTTGTTGGCTTAGATTGAATTTCTTTGATGGTTTTTGTCATGACCCGACCCCAAGCCCGTGACCAGCACTAGGGCCTACCGACCCTAGTAAGTCTCACAACACCAAACCATGTCCATAGCACTCCTCTCATTAAATAAATATAAATCATCACACAATATCCAATCTCCACAATACAAGATCCTATATGAGAATATGAAAGACTTACTCTAGAATATAAGGCAAAAGAGACACAAAATAAATATGCTTGTACATCTATTAGTCCGTTGATCCATGATCTAACTCTGGCACACCAAACGAGACAAGAATCACAATCCAAATCTGGAATGTTTATAAAATGTGAGTCGTAAAATTCAGTGAGTACAGATGATACTTAGGCTATGCATGTTGTGATATGTATCACATCTTAAATCTAAAACCGTACATATATATACATATATACAGTGAGCAGTAACATATCAAAACATGTTTGTGAGGGTACTATCATAACCAGTTATCATATCAAATTATTGGGCCTAGGGCACTCATTGCATGTTACGGCGGCCCACCGTCTGCCGACTGAGCCTTTGGCATCTCAATCACATCACATCATCGAGCCCAAGGCACTTATCGCACACTACGGCCCACCGTCCGCCGGTTGAGCCCCTAGTATCCCAAACACATCATGATAGTACGCAACATACCAACGGCCCCTATCGCCTCACATGGGACTTAGGCCGACTCACCACTAGACGCTACAGATCACTGTACTCTAGCCGAATTCCTGACGTCCCCAATCACATCACACAATGCTAGCCCACATACGAGTCAAAAACAAATAGATATGCATGTACAATTCACATCTCGAAAACTAGAATCATCACATCAACATAACTCATCGACAGTCAACAATTCACATAACACATATCCCAAGTGTGACATATATCCAAAACACAATTTACAAAGCCACATAATCATCAAGCCAGAAAATACAGTATGAAGAACACATGCATAGAAAAAGTATCATCACTTACTGTACTAATGCTAAGCCAAAAAGGAAGTCTTGAGTCACCCTTACCGGACTCAACGATCTGGGTGCACCTCCACCAGCGTATTTGTAACCAAAATCACACAAAATCATCATTAACACCAAAACCAACACAAGAAAATGGCTCGACAGCCTAAAACTGGCTCAAATCCCACTCTAGAACCCTAGCACATATCCCGAGGCAACACTACCCATTACCGAGACTCACATGACTCACTAGCACTCATCAATCTCACTCAACAACCCTTCAAACAATAATGAATCAACCTCCAAAACCTCGAATCAGCTTAAACCAGTCTAAAACTACCTCAAACCAACTAACCGGCCATGAAACCCTTAAAATCAAATTCAATAGGCCCAAAACCCTAGGAACTGGTCTGAACTGGTCATGAATTGCCCAAAACAAGGCTGAACCAGCCACTTAAACCCTTGAACTAGCCTAAACCAGACTGGTTCAACCAAAACCCCCCAATTTTCAGTCGAACCAAACCTCCCCAAACCCTCGGACCAACTCGGTCCAATAGATCTTTTCCTCCTAAATCTAGAACCGATCTAACTTCAAAAATCTGAGTTGATTTGACCACTAAACTGGTTGGTCAAACATTGAACCGTCTCTGGACCAGTTCAGTCAATAGAGAAAATCTAATTTCTCTTTTGATAGCCTATCCCAAGCTTGGTTATTTAATTTCTAATTAATCCTTATCCCTATTCTGCTGTATCCCCTTGAATAAGTATCCCAATTTCAATTGACTAGGTTGACTCACTGAGTCAACCCACTGATTTAGTCATCTGGGCCAAGTCAACTCACCGAGTTGACTCACCCACTCCTAGCCCACCTACTCAACTTGGGCTGACCCAACCGGCCTAAGCCCAACTCACCCTTGGACTCAACCCAACCCCACTAGGCCAACCCAGCCCAGCCCACTTAGCTAACCATGCCCGGCCCGGCCTGTCCTAGTGCCCAACCCAGGCTCAAGCCTCACCTGGCCTAGCTAAGTCGACCCAGTGAGTCAAGTCAGCCCAGCTGGGTTAACCCAGTAAGTCCATCTCCTTGGCCCGGTTGTAGACCCGGTTCCGCATCCGGGTCTGCAACTCAACTTAGAACACTAAAAACTAAAAAAGATGAGTTTAATCCACTCACCTAGGCCAATCAACACCCAAGAACTACAAATCTGAACTAGATGATCCTCACCCAAGCCTTTAATTGGAGAAAAATTGCCCAAAATGGCTTCAAATCTGAAGATTTCTCCTCTAAGCTCCATCGACCACCCAAATAAATTTTTCTCTCCAAAAACTCTCACCAAACTTAAAATTGATACAGGGGAAACACAAAATGATATGCCTCACACACAAATCCTAGATTTCTAGCCAAAAAAAGGGGCCAAAATCATTGCGAAACAGCCTGCACAGTGTTCAGCCCATTGTTGGACCAACCGACAGGTTTTATTCTAGATCCAGTCCCTTTTACTTTTATTCCTTTCAATTTCACCCCCTAAACATTTAATTGAGTCCCCGTACAAATTAATTTCTTCAATTCGGCCCCTAATCATTTCAATTAAGCCGTAAACTTTCCAGATTCCTCAATTCAGTCCCCTCAAATTTATAATTTCTTCAATTTATCCCTTTAGAATTACAGTTTGACCCCCAAAACTTTTAATTATTACAATTAGACCCTTAATCTTAGTTAAACCCAAAAATTGGGTCATTACAGTTTTCCATTAATATTGATTATATAGTTATTTTTAAACTAAAATTGTTGCTACTTCACTAAAAGATGTTGAAACTGCCTTTGAATGGTTTGGAGTATACTTGTTCACATGTAAGAATAGTTATACATATTATTGTTTATTGAGATTTTTCTTGCCTTTTTCTCTTAAAAAGTTTTCGCAGATTGCGGTGTTGATCCTAGTATAGGGCCATCAACTTGTTCATAGATTTTATACATTGTAATGTGTCCCACATTGTACTTTCACTGTGGTAGTCAACCTTTCTATGAACTGTAGTTTGTGTTAGATGTAATGTTTTATTGCTTGAAGTTTGTAGAATTGCTCCATTTAATCATGAATAGGGTCTCCTAGTTTAAAAGTTAAATGTGTAATTTTGGATAATTGTTGAATGTTAGATGTGAAAGTTTGGCTATTGTTAATAATTGTATGCATATAGCTGCTTACACTTGCTATTAGAAATTATAAAATTGTTTAACAAGTTAATAAATTTGGGAAATATCCATATTTTAGGGGAAATTCCACTGAAATTTCTAGAAATTCCTTAGTTAAATAACATGTCACTTCTGTCAATGTTATTAGCTAGGAGGAACAAAGGAGAGGATAGCAAAGCTTCTAAGAGAGCTAATTGTATTGATATTCAACAAAAACAATTACATAATATAATGGCTTGTCTATATATATACATGATGTGTAACATAAAATACAAAAGGACAAGGAAAGAGAATGTTCTCCATGTACAAGACCTATATACAGCTCATAACAAAATTTGTTACATGAAAAATATTCAGCTTGGATCAATCTCATGTTTGCTTATGTGTGCTAGGAGGAGGTAGGCTTATCTCCATCATCTTGGTTAACATCCCACCTCAAGCTTATAGGACAATGTTGGACTGTAAGCTTGCATCTCATGTTCAGAAAATGTTGAGTGGAGGCTAGTTTGTTAAGAGGGTTTGCAGTCTATTCTGTAGCTCGAATGTGCTGAACTGTAAGAGTACCTTCAGTTATCTTATCTCTGATAAAATGAAAGTCTATTTCAACATGCTTGGTTCGTGCATGAAGAATAGGATTTGCTGTCAGATGTACTGCACTCATGTTATCACAAAAATATTGTAGGTGGAGACTTGTAGGGTAGCTACAGTTCTTCGAGAATGGATTTTATTTAGATTAATTTGGCTGTAGCGTTAGCTATGGCTCTATATTCTACTTCAGTACTAGATCAAGATACCACCTTTTGTTTTTCAGAGGCCCAAGAAATCAAGTTAGGTCCTAAGAAAATATAATAGGCACTGGTACTTTTCCTGTCATCAAGATTACTGGCCCAATCTGAATCAGCATATCCGCAAAGATCCAAAGATTTTTCAGTAGTAAAAGTAATCACTACAAGAAAAGGGAAAAATTTCGACAGAAATTATCGATGAACGGCAAGACTGTCACTTTTCCAACAAAATTTCTGATGGAAAGTCCATCAAAAAACAAAAATAAACAAAGAAAAATATTATTGACAGTTTTCCAACGGAAAATTCTGTTGGAAAAGATTTTTATTTTTCTTATATTTAAATGGTTTCTGACGGACAGTAGCCTCGTCGAAAAAAATATTTATTTTATTTACTTTATTATTTAATTACTTTCCGACGGACAGTTGTCCGTCGGAAAAATAATTCATTTATTTATTTTATTAGTTAATTATTTCCAACGGACATATGTCCGTAGGAAAAATATTTTATTTTATTTATTTTATTATTTAATTAGTTTCCAACAGATGGCTGTCCGTAGGAAAAATTAATTAATCAACTTCCATAGGGATCCTACTGCTTTTGCCATGTGACTTTGTAGACGAATCTCTGCAAAGTTACGTTGCATTTTGATATTATAATATTTATAAATATATTTATAAAATTATATTATAATAATTATATAAATATAATTATAATATTTATAGTATATGCTATATATGGTATATATATACATATATATATAGAGAGAGAGAATTTAGTATATGTAGAGAGAGAATTTAGTATATGTAGGTATATACTAAAGTATATACTATATGTATTGTATACTATATATATAAATATATTTATAACATTATTTTATAAAATTATATTATAATAATTATATAAATACAATTACAATATTAAATTAGATTGTATATATCATATTTATATTATAATAGTTATATAAATTTAATTATAATATTTATTGTATATGCTAAATGTAGTATATATATACATATATATATATATATAGAATATAGTATATGTAGATATATACTAAAGTTTATACTATATATATATGTATTTCCATGTATACTATATATACATATATATATATATTATTGCTGTATATATAAAATTTACTATGTATATATATATATATATATATATAGAATATAGTATATGTAGGTATATACTAAAGTATATACTATCTGGTCGCTCGGTAAGTAGGATCGGATAAGGTAGGATATGGCAGGTAATTGGATAAATTATCCTGACTGTATAGTGATCTGGATAATTATCTTATTTGACAAAGGTGGCGAAGTGGTGGTAGTAGGGGTAGTATTGTCCAAATAAGTTGGGTAGGGGTCGGATAGGGTCGGATAAATTATCCTACCCCTCCCCCCAATATAGTTTATCCAGTTTTGGTCCTACTATTATCAATCTCTCTCCTACCTGGACTTTATCCGATCCTGCTTTATCCGACCTACCGAACATAAATCTGGATAGGATAAGGGCGGATAAATTATCCTTATCCGCCCTTATCCGGTGTACCGAATGACCCCTATATGTATTGTATACTATATATATAAATATATTTATAACATTATTTTATAAAATTATATTATAAGAATTATATAAATACAATTACAATATTAAATTAGATTGTTTATATCATATTTATATTATAATAATTATATAAATTTAATTATAATATTTATTGTATATTCTATATATAGTATATATAGCCCTGCTCACGGTTCAGGTTTGAACCGTGAATCGGCCCGGACCGGACCGTCAATATCCGGTCCGGTCCGGTTCTGAACCGTGAAGGTTCGCGGTCCGGTTAAGGTTCACATATTTTTTGAACCTGAACCGGAACCGGACCGGAACCGTGAACAAACCGGATGAACCAAAATCGGGAATGAACCGTGAACCGTGAACCGGAACCGTGTACGAACCGTGAACCGGAACCGTGAATGAACCGTAACCATGGACCGTGTACGAACCGTGAATTGGAACTGTGAATGAACCGTGAACCGGAACCGGTAATGAACCGTAAACTGTGAACCGTGAACCGGAACTGTGATGAACCGTAAAATATTTAGTATTTTAAAAGTTTAATTTTTATTATTTAAAATATTTTTATTTTTTATTTAAAGTTAAAATGAAATACATTGTACATAGGGGCATGCAAAACCAAACCAATTAACCAAACTAATTTTTAAAATTTGGTTTGGTGTTTTTAAATTTAGTTTGGTTTGGTTTGGATTAAAAAAATAATTCAAATTTATGGTTTGGTTTGGTTTTAAAAACCAAACTAAACCATTCTAAACTAAAAACCAAAATTTTTAAAATATTTTTGTTTCATAAAAAAATACACACACACGTTCATATATTTATATGAACATATATGTGTGTGTACACAAGCACACATATATACATATGTACTTATATAAACACACATATGTATAAATTTTATCTACTCATATAAATATAAATATATATACATATACATATATTTATATTATATATAAATATATACATATACACACACACACACACACATGCACGCACACACACACATGTAAATATATATATGTATGCATGTATGTATGTATACATATATAAATAGGTAAATATATGTATTTACTATTAGCCTCAAGGTTTCATATTTATTTTGATAATGACAAAACAAATTAAAATTATTATATATTTATATAATGAATAATATGGACATTTTATAATATTAAGTTTATTGTTTAACTACATACATTACTTGTACTAAATTGTGAAGTTGTCAAATTAGACATGTGTGTAGTAAATTAATTATATCTTACTATAAAAAAGTCAAAAAATTGTAAAGTCAATTTTATATGAAACTACACTCAAATATCTTTATTTTTATATATAATTCTTCATATATATTCTTTTGTATTAAAGCAATTTATTATATCAATCTCATATATTATTTTCTGAAAAAGTCATTCTTGAAATTTGCACGATATTTGTTTTAATTAGTAAAATATAATTTATAATATAAATAAAATTCTAAATTAATTTTATTTGTAAATTAGACGTATTTAGCTTTAAATGCATATATTATTTGCACATTTTACACTTATAGTTTGATAGATATAATTTTTCAAAGTGGGTCATTCTGCTGAGTTGCACTGTCAGCAGATAAAATGAGTATACTACAATATTTTTACAATATCTCAAAATATAAAAGTCAAAATCGCACGAATCCAAATTTAAATGAAAGTAGACGTTATAAGCTTTTCAAATATATATAATATGTTATTTTTGAATACAAATTCAAATTTATAGACAATTTTGAATTTGGCCAACAACTTTTGACAAAAGCAATTTTACAGTCTGGCATGTCATTGAAGATTTGATGATTTCTCTCAAACGGTGCACGATAATTGAATGATTCTTTTTTCATTTGAAAATAGACTCAATTAGGAGTATTCAAGAATATTGTAAGAGTTTTTAAACTTTCGGAGCCATTTTATTTAAATTTTTGAATCGAACCAATGTGCAGTTACTGTTGAGAAATGATTTTGTCTTCCACAAAGGCCAACGTCTCCTAGGTGTTTTTGCCTATAAAAGGAGCATGGATTGAAGGGAGACATACACAACAACAAGCTCTCAAAGCCTCTTCAATCTCTCTCTAATTCTTTGTGCTATGTTGTTTATTACTAGATCAAAGAGTGCATAGAGGAAATTGTTTTATTCATGAGAGTGCCTTTTGAAGTGAGATCATTTTGTACATGAGTGGTAGCTAATCCTACTAAAGAGTAATTGCTATATTTCTACTTCATCTTCATTTCTATTTGTATTGGTGTTTGAAGCTCACCGAATCAAAGGCTTTGTAATTGGGATTTCTTGCATTTGCCAAGTGCAAGGGACTTTGTTTGTATTCGGGATTTCTTGCCTCCGTCAAGTGCAAGAGACTTAGTGGAACCTCGGCTAGTTGGAGCTCGAGTAGTGGACGTAGACTTGGGTAGCAAGTCGAACCACTATAAAAGAGTTTGCATCTCTTATCCCTACTCTCTTTACTTTACTTGAAATTATTTTATATTTATTATTGGGTGAATTGTATTAGTTTATTTGATTCAATATTTTTATTGTTTTTAATTTTTTCACACACTTACCTTCCGCGATAAAAATCCAATTCACCCCCCTCTTGGGTTGCCTTTTGGGACAACAATTGGTATCAGAGCAAGGCTCTATATATTGGCCTTAAAAAGTCTTTAGAGAAAGATCATACGTATGGCAACTATTGGTACACATGGAGTTATGAAAGGTCAATCAATTACTAAACCACCTTTCTTTAATGGTAGTGATTATGGTTATTGGAAAATTAGAATGATCATTTATCTTCAACAAATGGATTATGAGATTTGGAATATTATTGAAGAAGGATATAAATCTCCCATGATAGTTAAAGAGAATGAGCTTATTGTTAAAGAGAAGAAAGATTGGGATGAAAATGATAAAAGAAATTTTACAACTAATGCAAAAGCAATGAATACATTATTTTGTGCTCTAGATAGAAATAAATTTAATAGAGTCTCTACATGTAAAACGGTACAAAATATTTGGAGAACTCTTGAAATAACACATGAAGGTACAAGTAGAGTTAAGGATACAAAACTCAATATGCTTAAACATGAGTATGAACTCTTTATGATGAAACCAAGTGAATCTATTAAAGAAATGTATACTCGTTTTACGGATATTATTAATGGTATGATTTCTCTTGGTGAAAGTTTTAATAATGAAATTCTTGTAAAGAAAATTCTTAGGATTCTACCAAAGAGTTGGGCTCCAAAGGTGACTGCCATACAAGAAGCGAAAGATCTCTCCAAGGTTTCTATTGAAGAGCTTTTAGGGTCACTAATGACTTATGAAATGACTCAAAGAAATGAAGAGGAGGAAGAGTCAAAAAGAGGAAGGAGTATTGCTCTAAAGTCTACTATGAAAGAAAACTCCAATAATAGTGAAGTAAAAAATGATGACGAAATTGCATATATTACAAAAAGAGTCACTAAACTACTCAAAAAGAAGAAATTTGAAAGGAGACAAAGGAGAGGTGATCAAAAAGAAAATCTTTCCAAGAAAGATATTGTATGCTATGAATGCAAGAAACGTGGGCACATAAAACCAGATTGTCCTTTTCTAAAGAAAAAGAAGAAGAAGGAAAAAGAAGCCATGAAAGCCACCACTTGGAATCTAAGTGATGAAAATGATTCGGTGGATGAATCAAGTAGAAGTGACATTGCTAACTTATGTCTTATGACTACTAGAGAAAGTGATAATGAGGTAAGTTCATCTTCTTCTACTTCTAGCACTTCAAATTTATCTTATGATGAGCTATTGTATGCATGTGATGAACTACAAAATGAATTAGCAAATCTTGGAAAGAAATATAAAGATTTGAAAAAGAAGTTTTCAAATATTTCTAATGAAAATGCTAGTTTGAAAATGAAAATGATAATTTGAAAACTCAACTTACTTCTATATCTAAGAATGAAACAAATGATATATTGAGAAAAAGAGTTGAAGAGCTTACAAATACTTTATCTAAATTTACTCAAGGAAAGGAAAATTTAGATAAATTACTTGCTACTCAAAGATATGGTTTTAATAAAACCGGATTAGGTTACAAGGCTTGTCAAGGACAAAAGTTTTATAAAAATTATTTTGTAAAAAGTTCTCATCAAAGTAGTCCATTTATTACATGTTATTATTGTGGTGGAAATGGACATTATGCATGTGATTGTTCATTAAAAAGAAAATTGTTTGTTGGGCCTAAAAATATTTTAGTTCCAAATGATTATAAATGGAAAGGAAAATGTAACATTGCATCTATTTGGGTTCCTAAGGAACATATGCTAACATTATTGGACCCAAGAAAGTTTGGGTACCAAAAATCAAAACCTAATTTATTTTTGTAGGAGATTTGTATGAAAAGCACCACAAGAAAGAATAAGTGGTTTTTGGATAGTGGATGCTCAAGACATATGACGGGAGATTACACAAAGTTTAATTCTATTTCAAAAATAGATGGAGGGTATGTGACTTTTGGAGACAATGCAAAAGGCAAGATTATTGGCATTGGAGAAATTGGTAACTCTAACTCCCTCATTATTGATAATGTTTTGTTTGTTGATGGCTTAAAACATAATTTGCTTAGTATTAGTCAATTATGTGATAAAGGTTATAAAATTATTTTTCAAGATAACGCATGCAAGGTTTTTAATAAGAATAATATCTTAGTATTTGTTACCTTAAGAGATGAAAATGTATATACTATTGATTTTGATAATTTGATTGAACAAAATGTGAAATGTTTGAGTGCTTTACATGATGAATCTTGGTTATGGCATAGAAGGTTAGGTCATTGTAGTATGGATATAATTTCTAAACTTTTAAGAAAACAACTACTCATTGACCTACCTAAACTCAAATTTGATAAAGATAAAATTTGTGCTCCTTGTCAATTGGGAAAACAAAGAAAAACTTCTTTTAAATCTATAAATATAGTTTTTACATCTAGGCCTTTACAACTCTTACATTTAGATTTATTTGGACCTTCTCAAATTGCTAGTCTTGGTCGAAAACTTTATGCTTTTGTAATTGTTGATGATGATTTAGTTAATTTAAATATTAATGATAAAGAAAAAGAAATTGAAAATCCCCCTAGTATAGAAAATTTCGATGAAACTCCACATAGTGATTTGCCAAAAGCTTGGAAGTATAAATCTAGTCATCCTAAGGAACAAATTATTGGTGATCCTAGTGATTGTAGGAAGACTAGAAATCAATTGAAAAATATTTGTGAACACTTATTTTTTATTTCTCAAATTGAGCCCAAAACTATTAATGATGCTATTAATGATGAAAATTGGGTTCTAGCTATGCAAGAAGAATTAAATCAATTTGAAAGAAATAAAGTTTGGGAATTAGTGCTTGACCTAGTGATCACACAGTTATTGGAACCAAATGGGTGTTTAAAAATAAACTTGATTAATCCGATAATATAATTAGAAATAAGGCAAGACTTGTAACTCAAGGTTTCAATCAAGAAGAAGGAATAGATTATGCAGAGACTTTTGCTCCCGTTGCTAGATTTGAAGCTATTAAAATATTACTTGCATTTGCATCTCATATGAATTTCAAACTATTTCAAATGGATGTTAAAAGTGCCTTTCTAAATGGTTTTATTGTTGAAGAGGTTTATGTTGAACAATCACTGGGTTTTGAAATGAGAAAAATGTTGATCATGTTTACAAACTTTCAAAAGCTTTATATGGTTTGAAACAAGCTCCTAGATCATGGTATGAAAGGCTTTCAAAATTTTATTAGAAAATAGATTTTCAATGGGAAAAGTGGATAATACTCTTTTCATAAGAAAAGAATATGATGATTTACTTATTGTTCAAATTTATGTAGATGATATTATCTTTGGAGTTACCAATGAATCTTTATGTGAAAAATTTGTTTCATCTATGCAAAATGAATTTGAAATGAGTATGATGGGTGAGTTAAATTTCTTTCTTGGTTTTCAAATAAAACAACTCAAAGAAGGAATTGTGATAAATCAAGCTAAGTACACTAAAAAGTTACTAAAAAGATTTGGGATGGATAATTCTAAGATCATGAGAACTCCTATGAGTACTTCAATCAAACTTGATGAAGATATTAATGGAAAACCTATAGACATCAAGTTATTTAGAGGTATGATTGGTAGTTTATTGTACTTAACTGCTAGCTGTCCCGATATCATGTTTAGTGTTTGTTTGTGTGCTAGATTTCAAGCAAATCCAAAAGAATCTCATTTGCATGCCGTCAAAAGAATTCTTAAATATTTTAAAGGAACTGTAAATGTAGGATTATTTTATCTTAGAGGAACCTCCTTTGAACTTACTAGTTATTCGGATGCGGATTTTGGAGGATGTAAATTAGATAGAAAAAGTACTAGTGGAACTTGTCATTTTCTTGAAAAATCTTTAGTTTCTTGGGCTAGTAAGAAACAAAATTCAGTTGCATTAGCTACAGCCGAAGCGGAATATGTAGCTGCGGGAAATTATTGTGCATAAATTTTATGGATGAAACACACCTTACTAGATTTTGGATTTAAATATGAACACATTCCTATTAAGTGTGATAATACTAGTGCCATCAATATTTCTAAGAATCCTATTCAACACTCAAGAACAAAACACATTGATATTAGACATCACTTCTTGAGAGATCATGTTCAAAAAGGTGATATAACACTAGAACTTGTGAATATCGAATATCAAATAGCGGATATTTTTACAAAACTCCTTAATGAAGAAAGATTTTGTTTTATTAAAAGAGAACTTGGTTTTATAGACTCAAGTATATAGCTAATATTATTTTCATCAATTATTTTTTTGAAAGAAAAATCTCTAAATATTTTCATGCATATATTGAGGGGGAGCTTATATAGTTTATCCTTTTGATGATGTCAAAAAGGGAGAGAAATTACATGATATGTGCTTAATGAATTTCTTATATTACATATTTGTTTTGTCATCACCAAAAAGGGGGAGATTGTTAGCCTCAAGGTTTCATATTTATTTTGATAATGACAAAACAAATTAAAATTATTATATATTTATATAATGAATAATATGGACATTTTATAATATTAAGTTTATTGTTTAACTACATACATTACTTGTACTAAATTGTGAAGTTGTCAAATTAGACATGTGTGTAATAAATTAATTATATCTTACTATAGAAAAGTCAAAAAATTGTAAAGTCAATTTTATATGAAACTAAACTCAAATATCTTTATTTTTATATATAATTCTTCATATATATTCTTTTGTATTAAAGCAATTTATTATATCAATCTCATATATTATTTTCTGAAAAAGTCATTCTTGAAATTTGCACGATATTTGTTTTAATTAGTAAAATATAATTTATAATATAAATAAAATTCTAAATTAATTTTATTTGTAAATTAGACGTATTGAGCTTTAAATGCATATATTATTTGCACATTTTACACTTATAGTTTGATAGATATAATTTTTCAAAGTGGGCCATTCTGCTGAGTTGCACTGTCAGCAGATAAAATGAGTATATTACAATATTTTTACAATATCTCTCAAAATAAAAGTCAAAATCGCACGAATCCAAATTTAAATGAAAGTAGACGTTATAAGCTTTTCAAATATATATAATATGTTATTTTTGAATACAAATTCAAATTTATAGACAATTTTGAATTTGGCCAACAATTTTTGACAAAAGCAATTTTA
This sequence comes from Thlaspi arvense, assembly GCA_911865555.2. NCBI lineage: Eukaryota > Viridiplantae > Streptophyta > Magnoliopsida > Brassicales > Brassicaceae > Thlaspi > Thlaspi arvense. The sequence goes on along the minus strand of CAJVSB020000527.1, from coordinate 23,326 downwards.
CAGTCTGGCATGTCATTGAAGATTTGATGATTTCTCTCAAACGGTGCAGGATAATTGAATAATTCTTTTTGCATTTGAAAATAGACTCAATGATGAGTATTCAAGAATATTTTAAGATTTTTTAAACTTTCGGAACCATTTTATTTAAATTTTTGAATCGAGCCAATGTGCAGTTACTGTTGAGAAATGATTTTGTCTTCCACAAAGGCTAACGTCTCCTTGGTGTTTTTGCCTATAAAAGGAGCATGGATTGAAGGGAGACATACACAACAATAAGCTCTCAAAGCCTCTTCAATCTCTCTCTAATTCTTTGTGCTATATTGTTTATTACTAGATCAAAGAGTGCATAGAGGAAATTGTTTTATTCATGAGAGTGCCTCTTTGAAGTGAGATCATTTTGTACATGAGTGGTAGCTAATCCTACTTAAGCGGAATTGCTACATTTCTACTTCATCTTCATTTCTATTTGTATTGGTGTTTGAAGCTCACCGAATCAAAGGCTTTGTAATCGGGATTTCTTGCCTCTGCCAAGTGCAAGGGACTTTGTTTGTATTCGGGATTTCTTGCCTCCATCAAGTGCAAGAGACTTAATGGAACCTCGGCTAGTTGGAGCTCGAGGAGTGGACGTAGACTTGGGTAGCAAGTCGAACCACTATAAAAGAGTTTGCATCTCTTATCCCTACTCTTTTTACTTTACTTGAAATTATTTTATATTTATCATTGGGTGAATTGTATTAGTTTATTTGTTCAATATTTTTATTGTTTTTAATTTTTTCACACACTTAGCTTCCGCAATAAAAACCCAATTCACCCCCTCTTGGGTTGCCTTTTGGGACAACATTTACGTATTTATGCATACCACACACACAAACACACATATATATATTTCTATATTTTTATAAATAAATATATGTTAATATATATACATATACATGAATATATATGTTATGTATATATATAGAAATATATATACATGTAACATATATATACATATGTATACTGAAATTTTAAGTTTAGTTTGGTTTGATTTATAATTAAATTAGATTAATTGGTTTCTAAAATATTAAAACAAAAAAATCAAACTCAATTATCAAAAACCAAACCAATATTATGGTTTATATATACCTATATGTATGTGTACGTATGCATGCATACATATATATTTTTATGTTTATATGAGTATACACACACACACACACACATGAATATATACATATATGTATGTATGTATGTATGTATATACAAGTATATACACACACATACATATACTTGCATATATATACATATTTGATAATAAATAATTTATTTTAAAGTATTAAAACAAAAAGAAATCAAAAAACAAAATCAAATTATCGAAAATCAAACCAAAAGTGTGGTTTGCACACCCCTAATTATACGTAATAAAATGTTAGAAGAGTTATGAGTTCCATCCATTAGCCAATAAATTAAAGTAGCTAATTTATATATATACAAAAAGAAAATTTATTTTTCAATGTTTAATAGTTTAAATAAATTAGAAAATAGATTATTTAAAAAATTTCAAATGATTTATAAGTTCATAAATAATTTTTTTAGTAAAATCAAATTGGAACCGAATTGAACCGTGGATGAACCGAAATTGAATCGAACTGGGAACCAAACCGTGAACGAACCGGAGACCGAACTGTGAATCGAATCGTGAACGAACCGGGAAATGAACCGTGAACGAACCGGAAACCGAACCATGAATCGAACCGTGAACGAACCGGGAACGAACCGGAACCGGAACCGTGAATGAACCAGCCCGGAACCGTGAATGAACCGGCCCGGAACCGGCATGAACCGTAACCGGAACCGGACCGGCTTTCAAGGTTTCGGTCCCGGTTCACATTTTTTTGGGACCGGAACCGGCGGTTAGGTTTCGGTCCGGGCCGGTTCAAGGCCCGTGAACAGGCCTAAGTATATATATACATATATATATATATATAAATGTAGTATATGTAGATATATACTAAAGTCTATACTATATATATATGTATTTCCATGTATACTATATATACATATATATATTATTGTTGTATATATAAAATTTGCTATATATATAGTACATATATAACACTTTTGTACGGTATATGTAATATTATATGTATATATATAGATATATTATTAATTTTTTTATTAGACTTAATTACCTATTATATTGTTTATATATAGCGTATATAGTATACTTATTATACTTACATATTACAAAGTGAAGGCAATATTCTTAGCAGAAGATCTTAGCCAATTCAAGAGTCGATTTCAGCTGATACCTTACAACACTGAAGACACCTCTCTTTATACAAGAAAATCTAAAACTAATTTACATATGATTTCAAGTCCGTAGAACAAGACAACCTATTCTAACGTAGTAGACAACTTTCTAGTCTTCATTCTTCTCGTGCTTTGTCAAAAAGTCCTTCAAAGTCTTCCTTTGCAATAAATAAACTAGCCATGTCATGTACTTTCATATGTCCTCATCTTCTTTTAATAGTCTTCAAGTCTTCTCGATGCAAATTTCTCAAATGCTTTGTCAAGTCATTTAATATTCTGCATGCACTTGTCAAATCAATTATTTCTAATAATAGAAACTTGCCTTTTGTATTTCTTTTGCCACGTTCTCTTCTAGAAATGCTTTTGCTTTTGCTTTTGTCCTTTCTTCCATTTCTTTTGCTTTTGCTTTTGTCTTTTCTTCCATTTTCTTTAATAGCCTACATACTCCCCCTAAGCTTTTTGAATTTGCTTGTACTTGGAAGTATTCTTCTTTGGCAACTTGTGGCGTGCCAAAGATCAGTCATTCTGTCAATAGCCTTTGTTGCCCCAAATAGGAGGTAGTATTCCATAGTAATCATCTTGATTCTCCTGAGCGTAATCCTTTTCAGATTGTTTTTCGTCAATAAGCTGGGATAGTTGTTCTAATAATATTTTCTGCTAAGAATCTTGCCTTCACTTGCTTGAAATCGACTGTCTAGTTTGCTTTATATAATATTCCAGTCTATCAATAAATTCCAGACTATCTTTTGCAAGCCTCTATCTTCTTGAATATTTAATTTCTGTCCTTTTGAATATTCATCTTTGAGTTATCATTGCTTCCCTTGCCTACTCTCAACAATCCTGTCCCTTATGGTATAAGAGCCAAGAGTTGCATAAATTCGTTATATTGTTCCTCCATCACTGTAAGCTTATTTTGCCTATGTTTCATATTGTTGCATTAATTTCATTGTCATAATGCTGCATCATCTTTTTGTTCTTGCATTAAATTTGTTAAAGATAAATTTTTGTATTCTAATTAGAAGAAGTAATAATTAAGAAAATTTTGTTTAAGGCAATTTAATTAAGAGAAAACTTGTTTTGTTAATCTTAACCTAGCGTTGGTCAGCCCTCTTTACAGAGTTGGTGGTCTTGGCAATAAGTCCCGAGTGAGGCAGTGAGACCGTTGGTAAGCCTTAAGGTGGTCCAGATAGGTGGAGATTAATGAGATGAGTGATCTTTTAAGAAGATTGTCTAGAGTATATGAATTATTTATTTTTAATTTTATTCTAATAATCCATTTTTGAGTTTTTATTTTGTTTATTACATTTAAATATTCACTAAGCTGTTTTGACTCATTATCACTATTCTCATTTCTTGGATTTATTTTTAATTTTTCTTTTCCTTTACTAGACTGTCATTGTTCATAAAATATTTTATTCCTTATTATCTTATTTTCATTTTTTAATTTCTTTATATCCCTTTTTATTTTTATTATTTCTTCTTGTAAGTCTTTTGTAGTTATATTATCTTTTTTCTTTTCTTCTTTAAATTTTTCTAATTCTTCTTTTAATCCATATTCCTTTTCATTTTTTAATACGATAGATTCTTCTTTTACTAACAAGTCTCTAATCTTTATTAAATATTTTCTTTGAGCAGATAATGCATCGTCATTTTAGAAAGAAAGATTTATAGCTGGATTACCAAGATTATTTGCAAAAAGAGTAAGGAATAGATTAAGGGAAAAATATAATGGAGCAATCCCTTATGCTGAATTAACATATGGACAATTAGCTTTGATAATAAATGCAAAAAGATTAAATTTATGTACAAACTTAAAATTAAATGCAAAACTTAAGAAATATTCGATTACTAATAGAAAAGAATTGGGAGAATTTTGTGCACAGTATGGTTATGAGAAAATTGTAGCACCTTCTAGAAAAAAGAAAATTAAGAATAATCAACAATTTCCGAAAAGGAGAAGGAAAATGAATAGGTATAATAATAAGTATAAAAATCAAAGAACATTTTAGAAACCTCTAGACAAAAGAAAAATAAAATGTTATAAATGTAATAAATATGGGCATATTTCGACTAATTGTAAATCAAAAGATAAAATAAAGGCATTGTTTTTAGATGAAGAAATTAAAGAATGATTAATGAAAGTATTAATTAATAGTGAGCCAGAAATAGAATCAGAATATTCAGATTAGGAAGAAGGAATATATGAAAATATTATTAGTAGTTCAGAATTTAATAAGTCTGGTAGATCAAAAGAAAATTACAGATTTGAACCATGTTCTTGCAGTAAAATAAATGTAATATCAAAAGACAAGAATATTCTAATAGAATTAGTAGATAAAATAGAAGATCTAGAATTACAAAGAAAATATTTAATAAAGATTGGAGACTTGTTAGTAAAAGAAGAATCTACCGTATTAAAAAATGAAAAGGAATATGGATTAAAAGAAGTATTAGAAAAATTTAAAGAAGAAAAGAAAAAGATAATATAACTACAAAAGACTTACAAGAAGAAATAATAAAAATACAAAGGGATATAAAGAAATTGAAAAATGAAAATGAGATAATAAGGAATATAGTATTTTATGAACAATGACAGTCTAGTAAAGGAAAAAAAAATTAGAAATAAATTAAGAAATGAAAATAGTAATAATAAGTCAAAACAGCTTAGTGAATATTTAAATATAATATTTACTATAATATATATAGTATATATATATACACACCATGTATTAGATAAATTATATTGTACATACCATATGTTATATATATATAATATATATGTGTATATACTATCTACATATGTACCATATGGCATATACAATAGTGTATATATAGTATATATGTAACTATAGTAAACATATATGGTATATACTATGTATATATACATAGTTTATACATAGTGCATGGTACATGGTATATAGTAACACTTGTGGCAATAATATATACAGTATATATTATGTCTGTATAGTACATATATATGTACTATATACTATGTATATATATAGAATATATATACACTATATATATACTATTTATGTACTATGTATTACTATAGTATATATAGTATTTATTATTATAATATATATTTGTATACTATGTATTACTGTAGTATATATAATATTTATTACTATAATATATATATAGTGTGTGTATATATATATATACACACTATATATGTACATAGTATATGGTACACACACACACACACAGACACACACACACACACGCACACTATATATATAGTAATGCCAAAATAGGAATGCTTTTGGCAGTGATATATATACTCTATACTATGTGTGTGTGTGTATATATATATATATAGTTTATATAGTGTATAGTATATATAGCAATATATATGTATAGTACATATAGTATATATAAAAATACATATATATAGTATATAATATATGTATATATATGCTATAATATATAGTATACATATACTAAAATATTTATATATAATATAATCTTTTATATATAATACCATATATTATATATTATGTTATATTATAACAAATATTATATTATAATAATTTATATGATAATATTACATTATAATAATTATTAAATATAATTATAATATTAAATTACAATACTTATATTATGAAACATTAAGGGATCCTGCCACTTGGATCCGTGCTGAGTATATTTATATTATATGTTATATATTGTATATATTATATTAAAAATATATATTTATTTATATATTATATTTAAAAATTGATTTTTTTTGAATAGTTGACTTTCCGACGGACCACGAAAATTTTCACGGATCCGAGTGGCGGGATCCGTGTTGATTATTTTTATATTATTTATTATATATTATATGTATTATAATGGGTTAAGCCTCTGATTCCTTGACGGCTAAAGCCTGCACTTTGTCTTCTCGATTGCTTCAATTGATGGTTCACGAGTGGGACTTATTTCTGGCTTCTCATCCGGTAGCTTCTCTGGAGCTTCTTCTTCCTTTTTAAGCTGCGGTTCTAAACTTTCAGCTTCCTTCTCAACCACTGTTTCAGACTACTTCCTTCTCAACCGGTTGTGAACTCATCCGTGCTCTGTTTTGTCTGCAGCTTGAACTTGGTTTTCTAGATTTTCTCCTTCCTTGTTAGCCTTTACTTCTGAACTTTTAGCTTCTTTCTCAACCACCATTTCAGACTCTTTCACGTGCAAAGCCTGCATTTGTTTTGCTCAACAACTTTTTGCCCCTCTTCTGGCAGCTTTTGTACTGGTTCAGTGACTTCCTCGACTTTGGTGGCCTCTTCAGATAGTTTCTTACCTATCTACGGCTGCGTCGACCACATATTTACCATCCAGCAGCAGGTAATAACTCCCTCTCTCTTTCTATATATATATATATATATATATATGTACACTTACTGCCTCTCCCTCTATAGTATATAGGTGATATTTTAAGTTCTATCTCTATTTTAGAATAATAGACTGGTTTTATTCATGGTTACGAGCAGAGCTTGTGTATTGGTTTTCACTTTTCTTTGTCTACCATAGACTTTTAAATTTTTATTTTTAATACATTTTATTTTTTTAAATGTGAAATATATAATAATACATAATAAAAAATAAATTTTGTAATAATTATAAACAAATTTTTAATATATTGAAAATAAAAAAGATTTCCAACGGGTTGTGGCCGTTGGAAATTTTCGACAGACATTGACTGTCGAAGATTTCTGACAGATCATGGCTATCGAAAAGTCTGTCAGAAATTCCATTTCCGACAGCCCATTTCATCGTCGGGTTGCCAAAATTTCCAACGAACGCTTTTTATTTTCGACGGACTATTTCGTCAGAAATTTTTGACGGTTCATTTTATCCGTCAGAAAAAATTTTTCAACGAGTATTTTTCCGATGGATAGTTGGCCGTCAGAAAATTCTGTCGAGAATAGCTTTTTTGACGGAATTTCGTTCTTTTTCGATGGAATTTGTTCTTCGAAAATAACGGTATTTCTTGTAGTAAATACCATGGTTGGGAGTGTCTTTGAGATATCTTCGTATTCTCTTAACAGCTTGCATATGAACATGAGTTTGAGCATGAAAAAAAACTGACATGGCTTATTTATAGTGAAGCATATATAGGCCTAGTTAACGTATAGTATTGTAATGCCCCTACTATGCTTCTATACTTTGTTGGATCTAGTAGCTTCTCTCTATCACATAAGGAAAGATTGGCATTGGATGCCATTGGAGTAGCAACAACCTTGCACTCTAGCAAACTAGTTCTTTTTTCAGCAAGTCCTTTACATACTTTTCTTGAAAGCAATGGATGGTATCTCTAAGGTTTTAAAAACCAGACCGGACTGACCGATTGGACCGATTGGACTGTCGGCCAATCTTCTTTTTGGTCCGATTTTGGGAAAAAACCTGCCAGTGTGAAAACATTGCCATATTTCTTGAAAACTACTTGAATCGCCAGTCCAACCGCTTGAATTGGTAAACTGGTTGTAGTTTTCATGAGCCAGATGGTTTGTTTTTTCTTTTTTTTTTTTTTAAAATTTAGCTTAAAACTATAAATATTTTCTCACTTTCCTCTCTCTTTCTTCGACTGCATACAACCCAAACCTAGCCCCCAATTAAGTTGAAATCCCTAACCCTTTTTCTTCTCTTGATGCCGCTGCAGACAAAGCCTCGTTGATCTGTTGCAACGCTAGTACAACTAGTTCGAATTGTTGATCCATCCACTTATGAGGTAATTTCACTCTAATCTATACACATTTCCACTCACGATGATGGTTTTTGCATTTGGTTGCCGTTAAATTTGATGAGAAGGCCCATCTCTCCAATACTTTTGTCAATATTTTTAGGAGCTTAACCTGATGAAACTAGATGAGTGCGAATCTAGATGTACCATTGTTTATTGCAGCTTGCCTAGTATCAATTTTGAGTGCGAATTCCAAAACCTTTGTAGTTTCATGTTTGGTCAACTTCACAAGTATATTAGTTTACTCGTAATGCATTTTGGTTCTACAATCTTATTGATGAATCCAAGAATTCCTTGAACCTAATATCAAAGTGGACGATCTGGACCTAGTACATTGCTCACTGTTTTGGAACCACTACTTGAAGTATTGAATAACTATCATACTTTAGTGCTAAAGAAACTTGACTCACTACTTAAAAAATGAAAATTATTTGGAAAATAATAAAAACTACATCTCTTGCAACTTAGACGCATTAAGTGGTTTTACATTTTTGGCTATGTGGTTCAAATTGTCAATTGTATGTGTTGCTTGTAATGAGGCATATTCAAGATATCGTGCAATCTGTTGAAATCTGAGTTTTGATGATATTAATGCATTTTGCTTTAAACTCAATATGTTTGGTCAACTTCACGAGTATGTCATAGATGCTAAGAAATTTTGATGATCTGTTTTCCTCAATAGCTTTAAAGACAAAGGTCATAGCTTTATTACACTACACATAGGTAAGAACAAATGCAAAATACAACCAAATTGAAGATATTTTCTTGTTTCTCTGTTTGTTAATCTACTAAAGAAAGACTTGCATACATAGTTACAACAATTGCAATAATTGTTTTAACCTTCATTGCTTTTCTTTAAAAGGAATTTTTCATTCTTATCTCTTGATTTCTTTGTTGGATGAGGAATCAAATTTTTCCAAAGCCACTTATTTGAACCTTGCAAATAAGTTGAAGCAATACTTGAATCCTAATAGGCTAATATTTGCTTCAAAGGAGAAAGAAGTGGAGCATTCAGTATTGAGCTATAGAAAGGAATGCTTTCTATTTTAAACTTTACTTGGAATTCTAAAAAAAGGAATTCTAAACTTTACTTGGAATTCTAAAACTTTACTTGCTTCAAAGAAATTCTAAACTTCACTTGTTACCATAAATGCTGATGGACAAGTTCTAGATTAGGAGCATGATATGATATTTCTTTTGTCTTTTCACAGTTATCATGCTTTATCTGCATAATGTATATGAGTTGTTTGATAACTAGAGAAGGGTAACAGACTAATAGTTTGGCATTTGTCTTTTTGCTTCTTATTCTGTTGTAAATACATGCTGCAAATACATGTTGTTATGTATGTATCTTGTGCAAATTGATGTCATGCAATATTCTACTTTAAATACATGTTCTGTTTTGCTGTAATGTAAATACATGTTGTATTTTGCAGTTTCAAGCAAATTGATGCCAAATACTTTATTATTGTCCACTTTTTAGATAAGATTATGGAGTCAGTTCTGAGCAATGTTCTACTGGTGCTTCCCATAGCTTAACCCCTTTAATCCGTGGGAAGAATGATATTGCTTGAAATCATGTTTTATTACGAGTTGCTAGTGATGGTTTGAAGAGTCTTAGTTGTATGTATTGTGGATTGGTGACTAAAGGGGGTAGTATACGTAGAGTGAAACAAACATCTTGCTGGAGAAAAAGGGTGACATTAGTCCTTGTATATTAGTCCCATCTGATGTTAGATAACAAATGGAAGAATTACTTATAGGTGTTATTGAAAAGAAAAGACAAGTACAAGATAAGTTTGAGGTTGAAAATCCATATGGTTCTTATGATTCACAAACGAAAGACAAGCACCCTAAAATGGTAGAACTTGATAAAATAGAAGACAAACATTTAGAAGTAAAGGAAAAATTCAAAATTTTTTTGTCCCTAGGACCACTCCTGGCTTCCAACCCTCCTTGAAAAGTGTATTAGCATCAAAGGAAGCTATACACAATGCTCACATGACTATAGCTAAATTTTTTTATGACACTTGCATTCCAATAAATGCTACAAATTCTACATATTTTCAAGCTATGTTTGATGCAGCACTTGCAATTGGTCCGAGATTCAAAGTCCCATCATATTATGATTTTCACACTCCCCTATTAAGAGATAAAAAGAAAGAGATCCAGTTGTTTGTTGATAGTCTTAGAAAAATTTGGGAAGAAAGTGGTTGCAAAATCATGGGGGACGGTTGGTCTAATGGTACATAGGTCAATAATTAATTTTCTGATTTATTGCCCACGTGGGACTGTGTTTTTGAAATTTGTTGATGCATCTAATGCTATTAAAGATGCACAAATGTTATTTAGTTTGTTTCGAGAAGTAATTGAATGGGTTGGAGTGAAAAATGTTGTGCATATTGTGACTGATAATGGCTCAAATTATTTGCTATGAGAAGATTGATTAGTAATGAGTATTCTAATATAAATTGGTCTCCTTGTGTAGCACATTGCTTGAATTTGTTGATAAAAGATATAGCTGAAAGAGGTGATGTGATGGAGCTTGCCAAGAAAGTCTCAAACATATCTAAGTTTGTTTACAATCACACTTATTGGTTATGTTGGTTAAGGAAAAGGCCTGTTTGAACTGAGATTGTCCATCTAGGACAAGCAAGGTTTGCAACTACTTTTCTTACTTTGCAAAGTATATGTCAACACATGCATGATTTAAAAGCATTAGTGACTTGCAAAGAATTCAATGAATCAAGACTTTATAAGGAAAATAAAACAAAAGAAGTTGTTGGCATAGTTTTGGATAGACAATTTTGGAATGATTACAATGTGATTGTGAAAATTGTGGAGCTTTTGATGCAACTTTTACGTATTGTTGATGGGGATATTAAACCTTCTATAAGATATGTTTATAAGGACATGCTTTGTGTTTGCAAAGGGATTAAAGCTATTTTTAAGAATAAAAAAAAGTTATATGGTGAATAAACAAAGCTAATTGATCAAAGGTGGGATAAGCATTTGAGGAAGAGTATCCATGTCACAGCATATTGGTTAAACCCTGCTTTTCAGTATGACAAATTATCTTTTTGCCAAAAGCCTAAAATTATGAATTGAGTGTATGATATGATTGAGTCCAAAGGCATAGGGAAACAAACAAAATATATTGATAAAATAAAGATTTTCCGAGATCGATTAGAGAGTTTTGGATGAGAACTTGCCATTAAATCATGCAAGACTACTCAACCTAGTACATGTTTTATTTTATTTATATCTAATCTAATTGATGATTTAATAATTATCTTATATATAAAACTTTGATATGCATATGATATTTTTCATATTTCTTTGATTGTCAAGATGAATGGTGGAGATTATTTGGCCATAGTGCACCAAACTTGCAAAAGTTAGTGATTAGGATTCTTGGACAAACAAGTAGCTCTTCTAGTTGTGAACGAAACTGGAGCATCTTTGAGTGGATACATTCTAAGAGAAGAAATCAACTTGAACATCAAAGGTTGAATGACCTTGTATAAGTTCACTACAACATGAAGCTAAAGCAAAAGTAAGCTACTTATTTGAATATATATATATATATATATATAAGTATCATTATTTTAAATGCAAGTAAAAATCATATTAATGTGTTTATTTTCAGATTTACGACAAAAGAAAAGGATTATGACCCAATTGACTATGAAAGTATAGGCGATTTTTGGGTTGTGGAGGAGGAAGAAGAGCTTTTTCTTAGTCATGAAGAGTTAGAGATTGCCCTTTATGAGAATCTAGAAGCTCCAAAATCTAATTGAAAATGTCGTCTTCTCATAGAGGGTAAGTTTGAAAAATAATTTATTCAACATATAGTTTATAGTTTTAAAAGTACACATCTTCACTTTAGTGGAATAAATTCTTATAATTTTTCTTTAATTTTTGTGGAGTTGATGAAGATGATCAACAATCATTTGGTGCTTCTCAAGAAGATTTAGATTTGACTTTCTTTGAAAACATGATTGGTGGTGGCACCACTAGGGGCAATCTACATGATGTTGATATTGGTGGTGGCACTAGTGACATAAATTTGCATGATGTTGGTGTTGGTATTAGTGTTGGAATTGATAATAATATAGAAGTAGAAGACAATGATGAGGAATGGCTTTGATAGTTATGTTTGTTTAACTACCTAAATTGTGACCATGTGATAAGCATTTGAATTTGTGAACTTGTGGGTTTTGTAAACTTGAATTTGAATTTGGATGCTTTATATTTATTTTGAATATGATGGATGACTTATTATTTCTATTTTGTGTGCACTATAATAGTTTGATTGAATGTTGTCTATTTTTTATTTTTTATAATATATATTTATATAAATTACGTAATTATGATGTCACCGGTTCAATTGACAGTTGGACCAGTGAACCGTGAACCGGTAATTTTTTTGGTTCGATGAACAATCTGATTTTTCGAACCTTGGGTATCTCTAGTTCTAGTAACCTGTATCTCTAAGAAATAGGACAGATTACCTAAATCTTTCAAAGAAAAGGCACTGTTTAGCTTGTCATGACATCATTAATCACTAAGTTGTTAGAACTAGTTACAAGAATATCATCCATGTTGACTATAACCATAACTAGATGCCCAAAGAGGAACTTAAAAAACATAGAGGAGTCTGATTTGGAATTATTGAATCTCTATTGGATGAGATATGAACTTAGTTTGGTGTACCAAACTCTTGGGCATTGTGTCAACCCATATATGGCCTTTCTCAGCTTGCACACATGGTTGGGGTGTTCTTTATCTTCAAATCCAAAAGGTTGTGACATAAAAACGGTTTCAATCAAGTCGCCATCGAGAAAAGCATTATTGATGTCAAGTTGTCTAATGTTCTAACTGAAGGAAATGGCCAAAGACAGCACTATCCAAATGGTGGTTGCATTCACTACTAGACTAAAAGTCTTAATATAGTCAATCCCAGTAGTTTGGTTGAACCCCTTTGTGACCAGTCTAGCCTTACACCTCTCTAAGATTCCATCAAATTTGAGTTTGACTTTATATACCCATTTGCATCCAATTATTTTTTGGGAGGTGTCTTTAGGAACTAGAGTCCAAGTGTTATTAAGACTGATGGCTTTTAATTCTTATTGCATGGCTTTTAACCAAAAACTGTTAGCCTTGGTCTTATGGATAGATCTAGGTTTTGTAGGTATATCTTGAATAGTAAGGAATGCTTTAGGTTTAAATATACCTACCTTTGATCTTGTAACCATAGGGTGAATATTTGAGACAGTTGCCCTTGGTTGCTCATCCAAACCAGGGAGATTTAGCATGATATGGGGTGGAAGTTAGAAATGATATGGTAATTCAGCAATGGTATCTAAGTTTCTAATTGGTGGTTGTGTGGAGCTGGAAGTTAGAAAAGGTTAATTTTGGTTGGACAAAGTGGACTGAATAGCAGCATGAGGAGACTAATGTTGAGTATTGAATTGATTAGGTGATGAAGTGACAAAACTCATAAAAGGAGGAGAAGAGATTAGAGAAGTGGGAATTGCCCACTTGTGTTACTGATATGCAGGACTTGCAATAGGATCTGGAGAAAGGGAGTCATGTTTTTAGAAAGGAAATATGTTTTTGTGGAAGATAACATCTCTAGATATGTAAAGTTTGCTAGAGGATGTATCTAAGCAAAGAAAACCTTTATGATGTGCACTTTGACCTAGAAAAACACACTCCTTAAACCTAAGATTAAACTTGTGTTTATTATAGGGTCGAAGAGAAGGGAAGCATAAGCATCCAAACACCTTGAATAGAGTATAATCTGGTTTCTTGCCTTGTAGGAGCTTAATTGGAGTTTGATACTATATGAGTTTTGAGGGCATGTGATTTATAATCCTTACGGCTTCATGAAAAGCATAAGGCCAAAAAGTCTTGGGAATAGAATTATGATTTAAGAAAGATAGTCCAACTTCAACAACTTGTCTATTTTGCGCTCAACTCTACCATTTTGCTGAACAGTACGAGGACAAGAGATTTCATGGTGAATGCCAAGAGAATTAGAAAAGTATGGGCAGTTCTAACACTCCTCCCCTATTAGATCTAACAATTTTTATGTGAGTGGAGAATTGAGTTTAAGCTAGCTTACAAAAAGATTGAAACACGTTTAATGTCTGATTTTTACTTTTGAGGAAGTAAATCCAAGTAAATCTACTAAAATCATCTATCAAAAGCAAAAAATATTTCATTCCAGTTACTGAATTCATTAGGGTAGAACCCCATAAATTGGCATGGATAAGATCAAAAGGTTTAAAAGCTCTGGAATCAGAAATATTAAAAGGAAGCCTGTAATGCTTGGATTGTAGACATGCTAAACAAAAAACTTTGTCATTACTATTAGGAAATTGAAAATTAGAGACTTTAGACAAACAAGATAGGACTTCATTATTGGGATGTCCCAACCGAGCATGCCAAATAGCAGCTTTATTTGGACTCTTAACAACTAATGAAACAGAAGTAAAAGCAGAGTGATGAAGAATGACCATGGGATGATTGTTGTGCAATGAGGAGATGGGCTAACTTGTAGAAGGGCAGATGAACTTGTAGAGTCCTTTATCATGGGTCCCTCGCAAGAGTGGAATGAGTGTTCTTCGATCCTTTACAACAAAGGAAGATGAATTAAACTCAACTATAACATCATTGTCGAAGCAAAGTTATGAAACACTCAACAGATTTCTTGAGATTTGAGGAGAATGAAAGAGAGATTTTTAAGGAACAAGGGTTTCGATTTGTGAGTTAGAGACTTAGAGCCAAAATGCTAAATAGAAATGAAATTACCATCACTAATCATTACCATTAACTCACCTTGATAAGGAGGTGGCACTTCTAGATTAGCAAGATTTGGTGTGAGATGATGAGTAGCCCCTATATCCATTAGCCATTCGCAAGGTTCAGTAGGCTTTGTTGGGTAGGAGATGAAATCTGGAGAGGGGAGTGAAACGGCCAGGTCATATGAATTAAACTAGGTTTAGGTTGGATCAAGATAAACTAACTGACCTGGATAGACAGCTTGACCTGGATATGAACCCATTTTGTAGAAGTGGGCTTGTCCCTGTTGACCTGTGAAGTTTGGGTTAAGCCTGAGGTAGCATTGCATTGCTGAGTGGCTTGTTTTGGAACAAATTTGGCATTTGACTTTGGGCTTGGAGTTAGATGGACATGGGCCTCTTGGGTAGAAATTGTTTTGTGAGCCTTGAGGGTTTCTGCCCAAGATTCCAGGTTGTGGCTCATAGATTTGCGGCCCATAGGTCTGAGGCCTCTAACTTCGTTGTTGGGGGCATGGCGCCTAAGATGAAGGAGATGACCGGCCAAATTTCTAGAATCAGGGTGGCTGAAATTCTTCTATCCAAAATGAATAGTGTTCTGATATGCTTGAGGTAGTGGGAGTGATTCAACAGCCATATGCTTCTCCAATCAGTGTTCAAAGGCAATAAGCATGCTCTACACTTCTTCTACGCTTGATTGATTGGAGCGGTTATAATTGAAGTCACAAATGAATCATATTCTGCTAGGAGACCTTCTAATAAGTAGTTTATGTAGTCACGGTATGTAAGAGGTTCTCCAACTGCTACAAGCTGATCTATGAGAGATTTCATAGTAGCAAGGTATTGAGTTATGGAGCTTCCACCTTTACTTAGTTGTTGGAGACGGCAATGAGGCTCATTACCCTTGCAGTGTGGCTGATTCATACCTCTTTCGCAAAGATTCCCAGATTTCGTGGGCTTTAGACAAACCCACAATAAGGCCTAGTGATTCGTTAGAGAGAGTGGAGTAGAACCAGCTCATAATCAGACGATTTATGTGATTCCACACTTCAAATTCAGGATTCATCACTTTTGCTTCATTATCCAAAAATTCTGACAGTTGGGTTATCTTTCCAATAATGAAACTACTTAACCCATTTGCATAGATAACATTTAACAGCTGATTTTTCCATATCATGTAGTTTCTGTCTTTCAGTTTGATTGATAAAGAAGAAGAAACAGAAGAGTTAGAGAGATAACCAATATCTAGAGCAGAAAGAGGACTCTGGTGAGCTGCTATCATGGAGGCATCTTCTCTGCTATCTTGAAGGTTGTTGGAGTTGTTCGACGCCATTTGATAGAAACAAAGGGATTTGCTGGTAAGATTTGTAGAAGAAGACTCTTGTTCGACTTTTGTCATTAAGGCTCTGATACCATGTCAATGTTATTAGCTAGGAGGAATAGAGGAGAGGATAGTAGAGCTTCTGAGAGAGCTGATTATATTGATATTCAACAAAAATGATTACATAATACAATGTTTGTCTATATATATACATGACGTATAACATAAAATACAAAAAGACAAGGAAAGAGAATATTTTCTATGTATAGGACACATATATAGCTCATAACAGAATTTGTTACATGAGAAATATTCCGCTGAGATCAGTCTCGTGTATTCTCATGTGTGCTGGGGGGAGTAGGCTTATCTACATCATCTTGGTTCACAAATTCGAATTGGTTTTGCTAGGAATAGGTTAGTTTATTCCTAATGCTTGTCCCGATCCCAAGTTAAGTCATGACAAAGTTGGTTTTGGAACTTTAAATTTTCTTGTGGTTTGTGGTACAAGTATCATTTAGTAGACCTATGATTATGATAATAAAGTGCACCATAGGCATAATTGAGATACTATGAAAGGACTATTAGAATGTCATCTATGTTCATTTGTTAGGATTTTATTCCTGTTTATCTAATATGATGTTATCTTATTCATCATTTTTTAGTCAATTTTGTATATTCTTTTGTTATCATAAAATTGTTTTATTATATTTCAAAAATATGTCAAAAAAATGCCTAAAGAATAATATTGAATTGTCTCTAAAACACAACACCTCAGAGGCATACTTCAATTTTAAAAATGTATATTTTTAAGTTAAAAAAAGAATGACTTATTCCAGACTTACTAAATATTGAATGTATAGAACTTAATTAAAACAATCACATAAATCAGGAAAAATAGTCACATAAATTAGCATTATAAGTCTGTCTAATTATTTTTAATTGAATAATCAATTCGAATGCCAGATTCAATGTTGTAATTTTTTATTATATGTTGTTTAAATTTTTTTAATATTATTATAATATTTCTATTTTTGTAATTCGACAAGTCTTCTAATATTCCCAAACACGCATTTTGTACATCCACACAATATTATAAAAAAACAATTACTTAAACAAAAAATTGTCAAATAATTTTCTATTTAATACTTGATATATTTGAAATTAATTATGTTTGAAAATATTCATTTATTGCTAAATACTAAGAGTATTTAAAAATACAACAAACTTCATTCTGTGCTCAATTATTAGTTATAATTTTGTAATTTTATAAATTTGTTATTTAATTATTTTATACTTTAAAGACTAATTTGCAAATTGTACTTCAAAAATAGGAGTTTTTGGTACTTAATACTTTAAAATTATAATTTTGGCATTTGACACCCTAACTTTATCAAGTATGTACCATCACCATAAAATTAATAGGTAAAATTGAAATTTTGTATCTTCAAGGATAAAAAGATAAAAAAAATTTTAAATTTCTCTTTTCTCTATTATTACTCCATTCAACATTCTTATGACATTTTTAAAATTATTTCACTCATTTCTTTTATAAACAAATTAATAAATTCTAACCCAAATATATTAAACTTAATTTTATTTTTTAAAGTAAATATAATTTGTGACATTATATTTTTTAAATATAAATTATTTAATTTGTTAAAGAACAAGAGAAAATTTTAAATTTAAGATTATGTAATTAAATAAGTTAAATTCTAACTTGTTTAATTATTAAATAACTAATAATAAATTTAATTATTAATCTATTAAATTCTAACCTATTTATTTGGATGGAGAACGGAAAATATTTGTATTTGTATTATTTTCTATTTTCAAAAAATAACCATGTTTGATATTATTTTTAAAACATGCTCTTTTTATTTAAAAAATTTTTAAAATTCATGCTATTGTTTTCAATCTATAATAAAAGTAATAAAATGAACAAAAAATTAAAAAATATAATACAAGTTCAAAAATATTTAAAACTTTTTCTTTTCTCCATGGTCTTATTCTCTAACAAAAATAAGCAAATTACATTTGAAAAGAAAAAATAAAGAAATTAAAAGTTTATTGCCATACAATATTTAAAATATACAATGCCACAAATTATATTTGTCCAAAAAATAAAAATAAAAAATTGATACTTTAAGTTATAATTTATGAATTAATTATTAAAAATGAATAAAAATATACAAAAAATATTAAATAGAGTAGAAAAAGGGAAAAATAAAATCCAAGTCATTTTTTGACCTTTTTACCTTTTAATAGTATAAGTTTGTAATTTTACCTTCAATAATTGAACGCAACCATCAAATTACTCTCCTTTAAATATTTAACATTTAATTTTTAATTGCATAAATCTTTAAATCCATAAAATTTTATTCGGAGTTAACTTGAAATTTCCTCTCATTTTGGTCATCCCACGTGTCTGCTTCCTATTGTCAGCGTAAAAGAACAGCAACAGGATGATTTAGGAGCCATGGTTGATTGAGGGCGATTGACAATGCGGGGTGATTGCCCATCTCCCGTCAAGTTAATGTACTTGATAGTATTTTTCTATATTTGTATTTTAATAGTAATAACCTCGATGAAATCACAATATAGCTAGCGTGAAAATGTCACAATAACAGGTTATATAAATTTCTTATGAATAATTTTTTTAGGATATCAAATAAAAAAACTTAATTTTTTTATAAAAATGGTAAAATTATATTCTTAATAAGTTAGATTTTTAATTATTTTTAATTTTTTAAATTTTCTTATTAAATTAAATAACATAAATATCAAAAAAATTAAAAAGATTAACCTTTTTATTTGAATAAAATTACCTGTTAATATTTTTTTAACTACAATAAATAATTTAATTTTATATGAAAAGAATTTTATTAATTTTTGTAGAATATGTTTGTAAAACATATTTTATAGAATATGTATAATAAAAAATTAAATTTAATATTTTAGATTAATAAAACTGTTAGTCAATTAAGTCAAAGAAGGTGACTATATTTTGAGAATAAAATAAAGTTAAGTATTATTTAAGTAAATTTAGATAGAGTGAAATATTTTTTACCTCTTTTTTTTATTTGTGAAAATATGTTTTGAGAGTAAAATAGTTAATGTTCAAAAGTTCTTTTGAGTCTTTTCTATAATTTTATTTTTTACAATATGCATGGGGTTTTTAAATAAATAAATATATAAGAAAAGAATATAAGTAAAGTTAAAGTTAAATACTTTAAAAAAATTCAAATATGAAAGAGTTAAAGAAATTTTTGATTTTATGACGAGAGAATTCGTTGTCAAACAACTTTGCCAAATCAAACATCATTCGAAATGAAACGAATTTGAAACAATAATAACTCTTGATGGTCGACTGAGAAGAAATCATATTCGTTGGATGGCAAGAAAACTTTCTAGAGAAGCTTAGTTGTCGCTCGATGGTAGGAGTAACATGAACTTATTTCAAAGGTTGCCGGGGAGATGAGGATTGATTTGAGACATCGGAGATGAGGATTCACTTGAGAAATCACTTGTCACAATTTTAATTTCAAGGGTGTGATAGATGCACAAGTAGAGTGGCCACCATACTATCCTTATAGGAAAAATGTCACGGTTCAAATTTGGAGATTGCGAGTTGCATTTGAAATGGACATACTAGGTAAACTTAACAAGTTGGACACTAATATTAACATAATATACCAAGTTTATAATTTCTCAAAATTTAAGTAGAGCCTCTCTTAAAATTTGAATATTTAATATTTAATTTACTTGATTAAAAAAAAGTATATAATATTCTTAATAACAACTCCATGCAATTATAAATACAATAAATAGTATTGAATGCAAATGGAGCACTTCTATATGCAATATTAAACTGAATTATATCGAAAATATAAAAAACGAGAATGCTAAATATACATGTTGTCACAAACTAAATCCGGAACTGGTGATTGATACTAGAGATGGAGTTACTATTCCTAGTAAGCCTCAAAATAGTTATAGAACTAAGTATGAGACCCTTGAACATTTTTGGCAAAGTCTCTCCTGAAAATATAACATATGCTTAATTTGTAAGCCCGCTAATAACTATAATATCTCATTCAATATCAACAACAAGCATCATATTACATATCCTCATGTAATAGCTACCATAAAAGATAAGTTCACATCCACATCTGTCTAATATAGAAGGATTTGTCTGAGGATAAATAAAGCAAACTCTAAAATACAATTCTTAATTGTAACATTAGATCTAAAACAATGAAAGATCTCAAAAGACCATCAACAAACAATAGCCCATATGCTCAGTGTGAGTACCAAAATCTACTCCTCTCATGTCACAACCCAAACCCGAGCCCGTGACTTGCACTAGAGTCCACCAACCTTAGTAAATCTCACAACAATATCACATGATCAAAACTAGTCATATCACCTAAATATCTCAATTCCTTAAATACAAACCAGAATACTGTTTGAGAAAAAAAAGGAGTGTCTAAAATACAAAATGATATAACAAGGAAAATGCTCGTACATCTAACAAGTCACAGGAGCAACTCTGATGCCTCTCTAGCAGGAATACAAACAATCAATCTAATCTGGAAAGATACGAAAGAGTGAGTCATTAAAATCAATGAGTGGCAAATGATACCTATTCTATCCATGCTGCGATATGCACTGCAAGTATACCAAAACATACATATATATATTATAATGAGCAGTACAGTATATTAAAACATATATGTGAGTGTATAATCATATACATTCATCATATCATATCACCAGACCTAGGGCACTCACCACTAGACGTTATAACATACCGTTCTCTAACCGAGGACCTGGCATCTCAATCTCATCATGACAGTGTGAATCATGTTCGAGGCACCACGATCTCATACTGGACTCAGGGCACTCATCCCTGGATGCTACGATTCACCACACTTCAACTGAGCCCTTGACATCTCCAATCACATCACACGATACTATCCCCACATACTTACAAAACATTTCTCATATACGCATATACAGTTCATATATCAACATATAGATGTAAAAACAAATAATAATTGAGCTCACTGTAAGTCTCAAAGTATATCAATACATGTCTTAGTAAATTTGAATATATCAACATACTGTATACATCAAAACCATATTCCATATTAAATCACAATAATAAAACATATGTATAGAAAGGTATCATCACTCACAGTCAAACTGGAATCATCTTCCCAGCTCAATGATCACCCTACGTCTTAGCTGGTGAATCTATAATCACAATAACACAAAATCAAAATCCACACTCGAATGACACAAGAAAAGACTTAATCGCCAAAATTGGGCTCAAACCCACTCTATGACCTATACAACGCATACCAAGACTTATTTCCCAACACTTGAAACCCACACGACTCAAGAACACACATCCAAATCCTTTAAAAACCCTTAAACTACACTGCACCGATCTTCAAAACCCTTGAATTGGTTTGAACCAACCTCCCAAACCCTTGAACCGGCCTGAAACTCTCTTACACTAGCTTGAATTGGCCATGAAGACCTCAAAATCGAATTGAACCGACCTCAAATACCCAAAATCGGACTGAACTGACCTTAAAACCCTTAAACCAAGCCAAACCAAGCTATTTGCACCATAACTAGTTCAAACCAGCATTGAACTGGTTAGTTTTCTAATGAACCAAACCACCCAAAGGTGCGGACTGATCTTACCTAACCAGAACTGGTCTAAGTTCCCACTAAACTAGCCTCTAAACTGATTCTACCCTAAATCCGAAACCCTAGATGCTTTATCCCAACCCTGATTATTTAATTCTAATTTTTCTTTTATTCTATCCTTGGATAGCATATTCCAATTTTAATTAGCTGAGTTGACTGCTGAGTCAACCCACTGATTCTGCTCACTAGGCCAAGTCAAGTCACCAAGTTGACTTGCCCAGAACCCAAGCCAACTCACTTAACTTGGGCTGGCCCAACTCGCAGCCCAACCCAGCCCATTCGGCTCGGACCAGCCAAATTAGGCCAGCTCGACCTAGGCCCATCTGGCCCAGCCCAGGCCCAAAACAAGCCAACCCAGATGAGTCAACTCAGTGAGTCGCATCAACTTCACTGGGTTAACCTAGCATGGACTTAGATACCATTTAGGTCCATCTTCTTCACTCGGTTGTAGACCCAATTCTGCAACTTAAACTGACTCAACAAAACCCAAAAATTTCACAGATTAAAGACTTACCTCGACTAATTTAAGGCTAAAACTTGTAGATCCAAGCCAAGCGAACCACTTTCCATGCTTTAATCGAACTAAAATCAATCAAAAAGCTCAAGAATCATAGAAACTCCCCTAATTATTTTAATTCTTTCAATTAAGCCCTTAAACCCAATTAATTGACAAAAATCAAACATTTTAAATAATATTGGGTCATAACATTCTTCTCCTTTTACAAAAATTCGGTCCCAAATTTTAAGACAAAAGAGTATATCACGTACTGAATAAGTGAGGGTATTTACTGTGCATAGTCTCCTCTAACTCCTACGTGACCTCCTCCGAGGTCTAACTTTTTCATGGTACTTTCACAAAGGGCACTTCCTTCGAGCGGAGTTGCTTCACCTTTTTGTCCAATATAGCCATTGGCTTCTCCTTGTATGACAAATCTTAATTTAACTGTACATCATGTGGTGCAATCACGTGCGACAAATTAGGCACGTACTTTCCTCAGTATGGACACATGGAATACAGCATGCACCATCAACAAATTCAGAGAAAGAGTGAAACGATATGTTGCAGTTCCAACATGCTCCAATATCTCATAAGGGTCAATGTAACAAGGACTGAGCTTACCCGACCAACGCCCTTCACAGAAAAAACCTTCAAAAAAACATGATCCCTTATAGCAAACTCTAATAGATGACGCCGGTGGTCTCTACATAAGCCCTCTATCTACTTTGAGCCGTAGACAGTTTGTCTCTAATCAACTGAACCTTATCCACCATATCCTGAACGAAGTTTGATCCCAACAAACTCGACTTCCCGCTTCAAACCATTCTATCAGAGATTTACACCATTGCTATACAAAGCCTCAAATTAGGGCTATCTGGATATTGGACTGATAACTGTTATTATATGTGAACTCTATCAATGGTAGATAATGACTCTAATCGCTACTAAAATCTAAAATACAAGCTCGC
>CAJVSB020000526.1:0-43129 GCA_911865555.2 Thlaspi arvense | reverse complement strand
TCATTTTAACTTATTTTTAATATTTATTTTCATAAAATCTACTCTCAAATTAATTAAGGGAAAGTGACAATAAAAATATTTTAAATTATTGATATAATGAGGGATAACTCGGATGATTAAAATAAAGAAGAAGGGAATTTGAACGCAAAAATTATTGGTGGTATTAATTAGCTGAGAGTGTACAGAGTTTTATAGATATAAACAGGTGGATTGAAATAAATAGGAGGCCACCATGCAAAATCAGACTTAGTAAACAAAAAATAAAAAGACCTGAAGAGGACTTGCAACCACATGACAACCACACCTTAGGGTTCTTTCTTTTTCTCCTTATTTAATTCTATCTATTTACTTATCTCGCTTCAAGTCTTTCCTTTTTTCTGCGTCTTTCCCCTTGAGACAAATAATTATTTTATCCCTTTAAACTTTTTTTTTATCTTATTATCTTTTTAAATTATACAATATACTATATGCTTCCTAAAAATTAACACCATTAAACACTACTAAATGTAATAAAAAAAATGGTAAGATAACATAATTATTTGCAATCAATCCACCTTTCTCACACGACTATTCGATTTTTCCAAGTGAATAAGGTGATTTTGCATTGATCCTTTCGTGTTTCTAAAGTGATTTGCTTGCTGATTTATGAATGATGACTCTATGTCGGGCTTGACACACAGCTAACAGGGAATGCTGACTTTGTGATAGGCTTTGCAAAATGAGCTCTGTAAATGAGAAATGACAAATGGCTTTGTGAACGGTGAATGGCGAACAATTTTGTGAGTGGTGACTCTGTGATGGGTTTCTATTGCTGCAAATTGAAAATATAAAATTTCATATCTAAAATTAAATAAATTTTAGTCATATTTTAATTTAATATATGAGATTAAATTAATTTAATAATATTTATTAATAAATAAAACATATTAACTTAAATTTTAAAAATTTTAACAATTATAAAATAGATATTAATATTTAAAAAATTTAGTATTTAAATCATAGATTTTGGAATAAATATAAGAGTTGATTTAGTAGTGTTAATTCCATAGAATAAATAGAATTGAGAAAAAAATTTAAGGGAGTAAAATGATTTGTGCTCTTCTCCTTATTTGCAAATTTAAATCAATCTCACCAAATTTTCTTTCTTTTTCTCAATTATCTCCCACATTTGTCTTTCTCAGTAAGTTTTTTACAATTCTCTTTCTGTTTATGTATAAGTTCAAAAATATTTTCAATTTTAGTTATTTATCAAACAAACCCTAACACCAGCCAATTCAAAAAAATATTGAATTAGAGCATATAAAAAGAAGAAAAAATATTCAAATATATGCTCAGATCAAATATTTTTAGTGATAAAATTTCATTGAAGATTAGAAATAGGTGGAAAGTTGAATCTTTAATTCATCTTTTTTTGTTTCTCATTTAAATCTTTTATATATAAAATGGAAATGCTTTAACTTCTGCCAAAAAGTTTCTAATATCCTTATTTTTAAATTTTAAATTAAAAAATTAAAAATATTAACTTAAAGAGTCAAGCCACTAAACAATCAACCCTGACTAAAGAACCGTGGACTAATTTTAATTGCCTACAGAAGGAAGATAATAATGGAGTGAAACAGTGGCAGAAGTGTTTGCAAATCACTCATTTCATTTTAAACAAACATTATTTTCTGATTTAAAAAAGTAATAAAACCCATTTGGTAAGATTTTTCAATATTTTTATGAGAATTCCGAAAATAATTTTTGTTATTTTCTAAATAATGGCATGTATGTTTTTGAAAAATCTTACCAAACTGGGTTTTAACAGAAATTATTTCAGAATTCTCATAAAAATTATTATCCAGAAAATAGTTTTTGAAAAAACTTATGATCAAACCGGGTTTTATTGCTTTTGCATTCAGAAAAATAATGTTTTTTTTTAAGGTGAAATGAATAATTTGGCAAAGAAAATTCACAAACTCAAGATAGCAATTTTAAATAAAACACGTTTACACTATCCAGAAATGACATGGTTTATTGAGAAAAATATGAATACAATAAGATTATATTATGAAACGGTCATACGATTACGATCAAAAGATGACCAAATCTCTCATGTTTGACTCAACACATCATTCTAGAAGCAAACTTTTCTTTTCTCAAACTTCTTGTGCTTTCGTATTTTCCTAAAAGCTGCCTAATCTTTCTCTTTAACCCCTTCTTGCCAGGGTTGTGATGGGTCCTTTCTTCTCAATTTTACTGCGGCGACCAAACAGAAAAGGTGGCAGCTTCAAATCAGACACTCAGAGCCAGAGGTTTCGGTTTCTGACGGGGTTAACAGCTTGCTGGAGGTGCCAAGGATAGTACTTTTGCTTATATTATTAAATCACATTTAGTCACTTAATGAAGGATTGCTGATGATTACAAGAAAAAATACTATCAAGTGACGGATTTTGTTACTAAAGTTGTGTAAACCGAGAAGTATGAAAAGTTCAAGATGGAACTGAAAATTACAATTAAGAGGGGTGTTAGAAATATATTTTGTAATTTTCGTAAGGAAAAAACTTGGAAAAAGAAGTCATTACTCTTGACCGTTGGGATGGACAAGAAAAACTCTTCATATGTCCATGTATTTGGAATTTGACGATGAGTAATAACTTTGTTCTATAAGTGCTGAATCTAGCTTATAACTATTGTACTCAAGTTGTATTTGAATTCAGAAGAAAAGTTCAAGTTAAACAATGCAATTTTTCTGCGGTAAAATTTTTACATTGTCTAGTAAAATCTTTTGTCTTACTTCACTCATTCATCCAAGAAAAGAAAAAAAAATGCGACAAAGAAAACTAGATATATTAATTAGTTGATGGTGGAACATTGCTTTCTGATTTCACCGGAAGAGCCGGTGAGCACGCCGATTTTACCCATTTTCGCCATGGACTTTGCAAAATCCTCCATGAAAGTAGAACCGGCTGTGGTTGCCTGGAGTTGCACATAAGCATTGGTGGCGCTGTCTTTGAGAAGAGCTGCATCGGATTGAAGTAGACCTCTTCTTTTGCTAACAAGAGTGTAGTAATGTGCGTCAAATGTTCTGTGGCTTCCAGGATCCATCTCTACAAGTGTAGTGCTGTCCCCTGGCGGGCATTTTTTCTTCAACGCATCAATGTAGTTTTGGTCCATCGTTGGATCAGTACCACCTCGCCTATTGAAATTGTACAAGCGGTCTGAGAAGGCGTCGCAATGAGCAATTCCTATAGTGTGTCCTCCTTGAGAGAGAAAAAATGTAAACAATAATTTTAGTCTCCCTAGTTTGTAATTTATGATTCAGTTAATCGCAAAAAATGTTGTTAAATAGAATGTTTAACTTCTTCGGTTCTTAGATTACAAATCAGATTTTTTATGTGGTGAAACATCAGAGTTGTCGAGAATGTATAACTATTGCATTCAAAGTGCAAAAAAAAAAAAGAAATTGTTTCATGCTGACTTTTGAAATGCTTAGGTGCAAAATATTAGAATATTCATATGAAAAAAAAAATGATTTTTTTTGAAACTTTGGAAGACTAAACCTAGCATAGAGCATGGGTTAAGAGTTCAATTTTTAATTTACGAACTAATCTCACAGGTGATTTACTACTTGAAATAAGTTTTAGAATCAGAAAAATGATTCTCTATTTAAGGCATTAGCTAATGGCTTTCATTCCACACTTTGTTTAGATTTTTAAGAATCAATGCGTCGCAAAATGTGTAATTTACTCTGTCAAAAAGAGCATTTTTTATGTTGAGAGCAATCAAGGGGGATGTGGCTTTTGAAACTTCAAAGGCTGTGACAAGCTGATTATAGCCTGTAATTTGTAAATTACCCGATAAAACTACAAGGTCTTTATCACTTAAGCCCTTGGAGGCAAATGATGCTTTTAGTTGTGTTATGTTGAAAGCAAAAGATGGCAGATTAGCAGTGGCCGCTGAAGCAGTTGACACTCTCCCATCTCTGCGTCCCAAGGGGACTAGCCAAAAGGGTCCACCAATCTGATGGAAAACCAAAGAATTAAAATTATACATTTATACTGTAAGATACACATTCATGAATAATTATATACAAAGTGAAACATAAATTTTACCTGCGAAACGGCTTCACGAGCTACTAGGGCTAAGATGTCAGCACAGGAAACTACACCGGGACATTTTTTTTTCTAATGCTTTTTTCACAGAATCAATGACTTGAAAACCTCTAAGGCTAAGGTTGGGGTATGCATCTCTCTCAGCTTTGTTGTTCTTGGTGGAGTTTAATAGCACAGAACCATCGCATCCCTGCAAATATGACTTTGTTGGTAGATGAAAAACTAATATAGTGAACAAGAAGAAAGGGCAACCATGGGAAAGAATGAACAAACCCGAACAAAGCAATCGTGGAAATGCAATCTTAACAATGCAGCTGCAAGACTTGGTGCCCGGGAATAAAGTTTTTGGTTATGGCTTTGGCTATGTGCTTGGCAGAGGGGCATGATTTTTTGTAATAATCAAGTTTTAGGCTGTATGCATTAGCTAAGCCTAACACGGAGAGAACAAGCGTAAATTGAAAGAAAGTGAGGAGAAGCTTTGAGCTGGCCATTGTCTTGGCGAGCAATGCATTTTGTGGTTTTGAAAAGCTAGAATTTATAGTTGAGCTGAGGACTTTGGAGATGGAAAAGTTCTATCTTCTGAATTGTCAAATGCTTTAATGTTAAACATTAATAGAGGTTTGACTTGTAACCATACTACTATAACATCAAAATCCTTGCTCATGGTAGGTAAAATAGAGCTTACAACCAACCACCAAGGTGATATCAAGGATTTTCTGCCGACTGGCAAAAATAATAAGCACTTGAATGTAATAACGTGCTATAAGAGTGCGTCAACGGGTGCTAATTACAGCTTAATCATTCTATTTGGTTCTTTTTTTTTTCCCTAGGGCTAATTTTACAGTTTCATTTTGAGACTCATTGAGGGAAGATGCAATTTGACCTTTGTAAGAGAATAGAGGAGGTAATAATGCGGCGAAAGGCACAAACAAATCTAACTCTCAATTGGGACTAGAACAATTAGCAACTAGAGGAAAGTGTATCAGGAGATAAAATTTGTAAGGGAATCATCTACAGGGTGTTCTAACAGCAACTGTCAATTAAGAAATGTGACCTTCCGGGGAGTGGGTAGAATGAGTGGAAAGGAGGAGAAGCGTTGAAACTTCTAAAAGTGGACATGACTAAACGTATTAACCCGTAAGAATCATTAAATCGTAATCAGCAACTTGCTCACGGACAGCTTGTCTAAAATTGTCGTGAGAGAGGGCATGATGTGATTGTGCAACGAACACGTTCGAGGTGAAGTAATTTTTGTATATGCATAGATTTAATCCGCCTCCTGCTACATTTGTAATTTAGTCCCTTGCATAAATTGATATTCTGGACTTGTAAAAAGAAAAGAAAAGAAAAGAAAAGAAAGAAAAGCTTAGTGTAATTTGCAATTGCAAAACGAATCGATTTGGCTATATCCAGGGAATTTTCTTGGTATTCTCGGACGTAGAATGTTTACCACAAGAGTTCAGTTTTATACCGTTTTGATAGTGACAGTCTCTAACAATTTTCATTCTTAATTTCAACCAACAACCTTAATATCCAATAATAATCATTCTCAAGATAGAGCCTTACAAGCAAGGTAAAAATTAGCTTCAATTCCTCTATATTAAGTTCATTTTCCAGGCTAAAAACACTGAATTTAAAAGTCTCGTTTAATTTCAAAATTTTGGCAGCTCGATTTACACTGTTTCAATCAATTAAAATTCAATTTTGGCTTTTTCATAATTTTCATAAATTTCCAATTGCTGTTCCTTTGAATTTGTATATCTACTTCACTAGTCAGTAAGAGATCTAATCAGTTAAAATTCAGTTTTGGCTTTTTCATAATTTTCATAAATTTCCGATTGCTTTTCCTTTGAATTTGTATATCTACTTCACTAGTCAGTAAGAGATCTAACAGTTGTTGCATGGTGAAGAACAACTGAAGAGAAATTAGTGTCCTTTTGTTGCAAAAATTATATACTTAGGGATCGTTTGATAAATTTGATAAAGGCGAAAAGTTATTCATTCTTATCCAACTTTCTCTAAGAGTTGGTACACTTAATAATAAAATTGGATAAAAAGTTTGAATAAAATAATTATCCAACTATATTTCGATAAATTATATGTATAAATTTTATGGGAGGAGGGGTGAGATAATATGTTTAACTTTTATCTAGTTTACTTGGATAATATCATCCATATTATTTATATGCCATCTACCATCGCCCGTTGGTGGTGGCAGTAGTCGTTGTCTGCCATTGCCCCTAATCATGATCACCTGCTGTCATTGGCCATCACCTGTCACGCCTTCACCACCACCAATTACCTGCCACTGCCGGCCATCCACTCGCCACCATCTCTTGTTGCCTTGCCATCTACCATAACTGCTCACCATACCCACCACTCACCCCTACCACTGTCACTAAAAAATGAAATAATACTTTGGTAATTACATGTTTATTTGGTATTTACCTAAACTTAAGTTTAATTTACTAAAAATGATATAATAACTCAAAATATTATACAGTTTGGATACTTTATTTGGGTGTTGCCCAATCTTTTCTTATTCGATTCAATCTACTAACAAGCCATAAACGTATGCAGTTGCCTATTATGCAACATCAATGTCCATATCCTCATTAGTCTAATCCTTTCTTCCCTCTGTTGCACGTTTGTAGAAGTATTTAATTCTCTTTTAATAGCAACCAAACCAAGTCTTAGCCGTCGGATGAAGCATGAGACTTCTGTTAGCAAGAAACTATCATGTCCTTCGTTGACTTATCCTCAATAAAATTAAAATTTATAATAGGAGGCTTAATTGCTGAAACGAATGGTAACCACCAAATAGAAATAAATTTTAAATTAAGCATAAGAAATAACATTAGAATTCACCCATTTTATTTATTCAATCTTACCTAATTTATAATAATAATAATAATAATAATAATAATAATAATAATAATATTATTATTATTATTATTTGGAGAGCATTACAACAATTGAGAGTGAGGAAGAGTGGAATATTATGATCCCTTTGTGGCCACCCAAACTAGTTCCTTGGAATTAATGTTAACTTATCAATCCCGGCAACCAAGTAATGTTGACCCAGCAGAATACAGGGAACGGGAGGATAACAGCACAGCAACGTGGCAATTTTGTTTAACGCATGCATCGTGCGGGAGGGAACCGGTGTATTTGATGATGACGCAGTCAGTTAATTTTATTAAATGTTTGATATATATACATATATATATATATTATATCAAATCCTGTTACACTTAATCAAAATCCAACATTAAATACAATTTGTGATTATTGATATTCATTCCAAGTTTTCACAATACATTAATTCGCGGTAGTTGGTCCGTCGAAAGCCTCTGAAAGTCCGTTTCCAATAGACTTGCGAGTCTATTTCCTTGTTTGTTTATTTATTTATCTAGTTTTTTTTACAATAACAAGCTCCTGAACAGATAAATATATTGTGTTTTTATATATATTAACCAAATATCCCCTCAAAATAAATATAATCATTTTGTTAAATTAAATAACAAAAATGTCAAATTTTTTAGTGTCATCACAAAAAGGTTTGGAACTCAAATTTAACAATTCCAAAGTCCCTTACACTAATAATTTATTGAATTTAAATCAATGACTTAAGATATTTAAGTTCAAATTTTTCAATAATAACATTTGAAACAGTTTGAGAGCTATTGATGAGTTTAAACTACTTGTTTAAAATACTCAAACCCAAATTATTTTTAATAATCCTTTATTCTGATATTATTTCTAACGATCTGAAAGTTATTAACTGTAACAACTTTTTGAATATGAAGTACTAATTCAAAATACTTAAATCCAAATTATTTAATAATTGGATTATAGTCTCTTGTATAAAAATATGATATTACACTTTTTAGTAAGGGTTTTAATATTTTATATTCTTAACTTGAAAAGAATTAGTCTTAGGTCAAAATTAGTTTTGTAGAGAAATCCTTCATTTCATTAAAAAAAAAATATCATACTCAAAATTTGATATTGGATAAGATATCATGGAAAACAAATTTATAATCTAGATCTTGCATTATATTATTTTTACAAATTTATGTGATCTTGGTATTGGTAGCACTCTTTTTTGCATAAATTACATTTTGATACTTGTGACTTCATCAAAGATTAATTTTAATGCATTTAATTTCAACCATAACATATTTAATGTCAATATTTTAAGATAAAAATTAACATAATTAGTTATTCCAGATAAAAAAATCTTAATGTTTTCACAAAAAAATCTTACTTTTTTGAAAAATATGTCCTTAGTCAGGAACTTTTTTTTTTTTTTTTTTAATATTACTTCTACTGACCTTAGTTAAACTAAGACTCTCTCATATGTCCTGCAGATATGGAGAAACTAGGGGCCTGTCTAATTTGTAAAAAATGTTTTTTATATTTATTTGTTGAAAATGATTTTTATTTTTAGATTTTGGAAATAATGAAAATATGTTTGATATAATTTATCATTTTTTGTTTTTAGGAAGTGAAAATAATGAAAATATGGTTGGTGTACCAATTTTCATTTAATTTAAAATAACTATTTAATTGATTAAAATTAGAGTTTAGAGTTTTTGAAGGGAGTTTAAGTGCACAAATCAAAAATTTTAGAGGTTATATAGAGGTCTAAAACTTTTAAGCACCAGTTTGAATAATAAAGAATAAATAAGGGGCTAAATTGCAAACAATTTTCACTGTTCATCATCCATGTCCTATCCCTCTTCTACGTCAAGCAATAGCAATACCAACCACCGTCTGCCCACTATCTATTGTTGCTTGTCATCGGCTTGAATGGCGAAGGAGGTCGAGTCCCATTGCGCCACTTGCCATATTCTCCTTCATAGCAGCCTATTGTCCCAGCTTACCTCTTCCCTCATTTCCTCTCTCTCCATCTCTTTCTTCCTCCAATCTTCCCAACCAGCTACATCCAATCTATTAGCCGCATCAAACCTCCAATCCCAGCCACCTTTGTTGTCTCTTTCCCTTAATCTCCTTCCTGTTGCCCAATGGCTCTCTCCCTCCATTCTTGATCCCTCCCTCCCTCCCTGATTGCTCTCTTTCTCTATTCTTAAAACTATCTCCTTGAAACTCTCTCTCTTCCTGAAACTCGATTCCTTAAACTAATCCCTTGAACTCTTCTCCTTTCACTTCAATTATTCAATCACTCCATCCCAATTCGACCATTGAAGGAGGCCAGGGAGGAATTGGGGATGAGAGGATGAATAGTAGAATGAGAAGTATGAATACTAAAAAGAAAGGAAAAACAAAAAATTGGATTAATTACCATTCCGCCATTGTGTTTCCACTTTTTGGTGGAAAAATGAAGAAAGCAACTTTGTTATTTTTCGAGCTTACTTTTAGAAAATGATCTTTAAATATAAAAATAAAAATGGTATATACCAAATACATTTTTAAAGTTATTTTCTATTTTTATTGAAAATAAAAATAGAAAACACCTAATTAAATAGGGCGAGACTTGTGTATGAAAAAGGTGGGACATTTGTGTCCATTTATTGCAAAAATTGTATACATAGGTGATGTAACATCGATGTCCACGTTCCTTAGTCTAATTCCATCATCTTCCCTTTGTTACACGTTTGTAGAAGTGTTCAAGTCTCCTTTAGTAGCAACCAAACGTAGTATTAACCGTTGGATGAAGCATGATATTTGCGCTAGCAACAAACTATTATGTCTCTCAATGAATTATCCTCAATAAAATTGAAATTTATAATAAGAGGCTTGATTGTTGAAACTGAAATGATAACTACCGGATAGGGATCAAGTTCAAATTAAGTATAAGGACTTGTATTAAAATTCACCTCCTTATCAGTCACTAATTGTGGAACGTATCGGAAAAGGTAGTTAAAGCACGTGTCGTAGTTTAGAACGGTCAAGTCAGACATTTGCCTGAGGCATTCAAACACTATTGCCAACTTATCTCTCTTATTTGCTATCAAGAACTTGTTCATAATGACACTAATAAATTCCTCCCACCTCATCAGTGCTATATCTTTAGGTCTTTGAGATAGGGTGGTCTTGTACCAAAGATCGAGCAAAATTGTGAAGTCTACAAACAACTAATTCCATAGCTCTATGATTGGAATACTTCATCACTTTATATATAATCTCCATCTAACATATAAACTACTGTGGATTCTTAGTAGTCCCTTATCCAAAAAAAGTAGAAGGCTTGAACCTGAGAAAGTCCTGCAGTTGATTCTCAAAATTTGCCTCACGCTGGTGTCACCTTGAAACTACTGGCATGACCCCAGTATCTACTTGAATCTCCTGTCTTTGCTATATTGTAACTGGCTAAGCTCCTTGGGATTCTTGTCCTGTACCCAATAGAATCTCTTGAGCTCTCTAAACTATGCTCGATTTTTCACTTGATCTAGCCTTTTGTCCTCCGTGACTTGCACTTATTTGATTTCCTATCCTTCATAAAAAAAGGGGAATGGCTTGGCTATCCCACCACTACAAGAAAATATGAGATTTTTCTTCACAAATTTTTCGACGCAAAAATTTTGTGTTAGTTTACAAATACAATTTCTGACAATATTTGTCAGAAATTTACTGTATATCCAATCTGAAAAAAAAAGCATGCAAATGCTTTTCATCAAAAATATTGACGCAAGATATTCGTTGGTAATGATAAAAAATTATTTTTGACACACATTATTGTCAGTAACATATTAAAAAATAAAATAATATTTTTTAAAATTACTGACGCAAAGCAAGTGTCGGAAAATTTTAAAAAGTAAAAAATAAATAACAATATTTTTTACCAACGCAAAATTGCATCGATAATATATTAAAATAATAATATTTTTAAAATTACCAACGCAAAGCAAGCATCAGTAAATTTTAGAAAATAAAAAAATAAATAACAATATTTTTTTATTAACGCAAATACCAACTCAAAATTGCATCCGTAATAATAAAAATTAAATATATTTAAAATTCAAAATTACCGACACAAGGTTGCATTGGTAATTTTTTAAGAAATAAAAAAAACAATAGCTATTTTTACCGACATACAATTGCGTCGGCAAAAATAAGAAAAAATTGCCGATGCAATTGCTGACACAACCTTTCATTGGTAATTCTCAAAGAAACAAAGAAAAAGAGATAGCTATTATTATCGACGCAATACTTGCATCGGTAATTTTTTGAGAAATAAAAAAGTAGCTCATAGTTATTTTACCAACGCATAATACTTGCATCGGTAATGTCTAAGAATTAAAAAAAATAAATAATAAATATACATAGTATACTTAAATACATCATATATATACATACATAAATATATATACATTATGGTATACTTATATACACACACACACACATATATATAGTATATACTTATATACATACATGCACACATACATGCACACATACATGCAAACATACATACATACATATACATGTATAGTATATTTATATACTAATACATATATGTATAGTACATAATTATATGCATACATACATATATACATACCAATACATGTATTGTACATTTATATACTCATACATATATATATATATATATATAGTGCATACTTATATACGTACATTTACATGTTTAGTATGTTTATGTACATACACACATATATATAGTGTACACTTATATACATGCATAATACATACATACATGCATACATATGTATATATGTATGTCAATAAGCATATATACATATGTACAAATATATCAATTGAAACCAGTGTAAGTATAAATATTTATATATGTATATGTATGTGTGTATGCATATATCTAAGTATACATTGTATATATGTATTTATATATGTAGATAAGTATACAATATTATATATATATGTGTGTGTGTGTGTGTGTAATTATGTATGTATGTATCACACTAGTTTCAATAGATACATATATATGTATACTAGTATATACATATGTACATACATACATACATGCATATATATGTATATTAACTGAAACTGATGTAAGTATGATGTATATATTTATATATGTATGTATGTATGCAAGTATATAAATATACACCATATATATATTATATAACTTATAAATATGCGCGCACACACACACACACACACATACATATATAAATAGATACACACAAGCACACACATATCTATTTATGTATATATTTATTTTTTTATATGTGTGCATATATACAGATATTTATATTTTTTTATGTTAAACTAGTTAATACTTTTTTTAATATTAATAATCAATTTAATAAGAAATATCTAATTTGTGTCGATAAATTAAAATATATAAAATTTTATTTTATTTACTGATACGAATTTGCATTGATAAAGTAAACTAAATATAATTAAAAATTTTAAAATATTTAAAAATTAGAATAAAATCTTAAATTATTTTAAAATATATTACCAATGCAATTTTGCATCAGTAATTACATTCAGTAATTTAAAAACTGCATCACTAATTCAATGTAAATATTAATATTTAATTGAATTAGAAAATTACTTTTTTACCGATGCAAGATTTGCGTCGGTAATGAATAGTTGCGTCAACACACCCCCCGATGCATTGAAAAAGCAAATTTGCTGACCAATTTATCAACGCCGTTGCATTAGAAATTCAAATATATAATATTCTTCTCATTTGAAATCATTCTTCTCCATCTTCCTCTCCCCTCTCCTCTTGTCTCTCACCATTCCCTCCCTCTGCCATCCCGATACCTCTCCCCACTCCCTCCCTGTCCCCTTTCATCTCGTCAGTGCACACTGCTTGTCCCCGATGAGAGTGTCTTCACCTCCTTGCTGCTTTTTCGCCACTTTGCCGGTTAGTGATGTTCATAGTTGTCACTCTGTTTGCATGCTTTATGTAAATTTTATTGTAAATTTCTCATTCGTGTTCTTTTTGATTACATGTTATAATTTTTTTCGACATTTTTAAAATGCTTGCGAGTGACCACTTTATTCTCCTCCAAAATCCTTTATTATCTTCATTTTTCACAAGGCATTTTGCCTACTGCTCATGCCATAGGATTTGGAAAACACGGAGATTTAGGCAAAATGGGGAGCATGGAGGTCAAGCAAAGATGGGGAACATGAAATTTGCCCTATAAGATTTTTTTATTTTTTATTTTTTATTTTTTTTTTTTGTAATGACTTTGATTTGTATTTTTATTTGGATATTTGAACATTTAGATATTTTATTCAAATTTGAATATTTAGATTATTATATTTTTATTCTTTCATTTTTTGTGCATCTTAATGAACGAATTATAATAAATTACATATATTAAAAAGAGATAATAAAACATCAAAATAGTAAAAATACAATGAATAACAAATAAAATATAAAATTAAAAATATAAAGCAATTAAAAGTAAATAATTTAATTTGTAGTTGCTGATGCATATTAGCGGGTCAAAAAATTCAACAAAAAAATTTATAAAATAAATAATTAAGAAATTGTAAATTATTAAAAAATGAAATATATTATATTATCAACCAAGGGGCATTGGTAAAGTAAAATAAAAAAATTAAAAATTATTAAAAATAAAATATATTATATTATCGATGCAATGAAGCATCAGTAAAGTAAAGTAAATAAAAATTAAAAAATTTTAAATTATTTAAAAATAAAATAAAAATTAAATTATTTAAAAAATATATTACTGACATAATATTGCATCAGTAATTGCATTAGTAATATTACATCGGTAATTAAAAAATCTTAAATTATTTAAAAATATATTACCGATGCAATTTTGTATTGGTAATTTAAAAATCTTAAATTATTTAATAATATATTAATTATGTTGATAATTTAAAAATCTCAAATTATTTAATAATATATTATTGATGTAATTTTGCATTAGTAATTTAAAAATTGTGTCCGTAATTTGTGTTAGAAAATCTACATCCGGCTATCAAAAATTTTGACATTTTTTAATTTATGACGCAACTTACGTCGCAAAATTACTGATGCATGGCACTTTGTGTTAGTAAATTGTTTCCCATGACCATTTTTCTGACACAATCATTTGCATCGGTTAATGCATTAAAAAGTTAATTTTCGACGCATATTTTGTATTTACAGACACGATTGGTGCGTCGGTAATAACCGTTTTGCTTATACTGCACCTAGCCAGGCCACACAGTTTTATACACTATACAACTCTGAACACTACAAAGGATTTAGCCCACTTTTTACAGGTTAGAATCCCTCTTTCTTTTCCAATCCAGTTCCTCCACCACCACGTCGTTTGCTATAAATTAGTCATGTTGGTACAGAGGGTTGTTTGTCTAGCAATATATCAGGAGAAGGCGACCTATCCAGTGGTGTCTCTAGAATCATTAACCCTTCACTCTTGTGATCATGAATAGAGTTTTTACCTGGAGCATCAATCTAACAAGAGATTTTAGACATACTACCAACAAGTGTTTGGAAGAATATAAATTTAGAGTAACAATCAAAATTAGAAGGGCTTCTAATTGCTCTCGTATAATGTCTCAATTATAAAAATGGCTAACTTATAATCATAATCAGGACCTTGTAGAGAATGCTTTCTCCCTTAACCATGGGTAACTTAAAGCTCTGATAGCAACTTTGTCACCACCCAAGGGCTAGATCCATAATCAGCTCTAAGGTTAGAATGTAATCCAACTTAGTAAGCCTATTAGTCATCTTGTATCTTTAATATTAACTAGAACAATTAAACAAGTAATTCATATTAAAACAAAATTAAAACAGAATATAGTTCAAATTTCAACAACTCCTCAATGCATTATTAGTAAACTTGTTTGTAGTCAATGGAGCTAATTTATGGAAATCCTAGGAGCAAATCTAATAAAAAATAGAAAAATAGATAACTAACATTTATGGTCGATGTCGATATCGCAAAAATCGTAAACCTCTCTTAGATAGCAAGATCTGAAGGGATATTAATCTCCGAATCTAAAAAATGATAAAAGTGTAGGTCGACTGACTCAATATAATAATATACA
This sequence comes from Thlaspi arvense, assembly GCA_911865555.2. NCBI lineage: Eukaryota > Viridiplantae > Streptophyta > Magnoliopsida > Brassicales > Brassicaceae > Thlaspi > Thlaspi arvense. The sequence goes on along the minus strand of CAJVSB020000526.1, from coordinate 28,040 downwards.
TTTATGAGTGCAGATGACAATTATACAATTTATAATAGAAACTTTAAAATAAACAGTAAGTTCACAATTAACAGGACACTTAGGGAGTTTGTGATTTTGAATGTAAACAACATAGTGATTAGTCGGTCTAGCAAGTCTCACTCTATTGGTGTATAGTCATATAGTCCAACCTTATTAGCCCAACATGATAGTCTAGCATCATCCCTAACTAGGGATACAATCCAAAGTGCGTTTAGTCTAATGTCTATTATTGTTAACTACAGTGCTCTGATAATCTAAAACTTTCTTAAATTGTTTTTTAGTAACAAACAGAAACTGTTTTGACAAGGAATAGAAATTTAATCATAAATGTAAGCAGTGTTGAGAAAGCAATGTCCGATAGTTTTTCAAAATAGAATCAGTTAATTACTTACATGTCTCTTGTTATGCAATTATTAAAGAATTAAATTCAGTTTTTCAGAAATCAAGTACGTCAAGTAATAAGTCATGTAAAATTAAAAATTATAACGGATATAGAAAACTATAAATACTCATAAATGCACATTATTACCCACAAAATTGGTGTAATTCAAACAATTTGGTCTTCAATGATATGGGCTCAATGAGAATCTTTTAAGATTCTAAATCATGAAATTAATAAAATATCCATTTGAAGACTCTAATATATCTAAGGATCAAAGTAATATAAATTCTCTATCAAAACTCAAGTCTAAAGTTAGGTTTTTGTGCCCAAAACATATATGAGAGCCATTAGGGTCATGAATCACTCAAATAGGTCATGAACCGAGTATTAAAATCTTGAACCGGTCTCTTAATGCATAAAACTAGTTTATTAATTTAACCTCTAAACATTCTATTAAAGTACTAAACTGACCTTAAATTAGCCACTAAAGTGTTGAATCGGCCATGAATTAGTGACTAAGGTGCTAAATTGGCCATGAACTAATTACTAAGGTGTTGAGTTGTCCCTGAACTAGCTATTAAGGTGTTGAATTGGCCCTGAATCAGCTACCAAGGCACTGAACCGATCACTTAACACAGTGAACTAGGGTTAATAAGTACTAAACCAAGCAAGAAAGTACTGAACTGGCCTTATTAAGCAACGAACTAGCTATATAGATACTAGACCCATGCATATATATACACTAAACTGGTCCAACAAGTACTGAATCATCCTCTGAACTGGTTGCTTAACCCTCTAAATTGGTTGAAAATCTCGTGAACTAGCTGATAATCCTCCATGAACCCGTTCACTTGCTTTAGATCTAGAATCGAATCCAATTTCAGCAGCCTAAACTTGGAATACCCAACCCAGTCCAAACCTGACTGAACCCAAGGCGTAGCCCATTTGTCCTAGGCCCATTTTGGCCCAACCGAGTCCAAGCCTAGCCCAAAATCACCCTAGCCTAAGCTTAGATCCGTTTCAACGAGTTGGATCCTATGTAGACTTGAGTCTTTGGGTCTTTGTCCTCATCTAATTTAAGAAATCTAAAAATTTAACCAACAATCCAATCGACATACCTAGCAATACTCTGGTGGCTTATAGCTTAGGTGATTGGCAATGGCCCACTGGGTGGTGACACAGTGGTTGAAGAAGGCCGGAATCTGGAAATTTGGCACTTGCACTACCATGGCTGTCATGACACTTTGATCAGCTTTCAATGGCAATTTTGAGGGTAACAAGTAAATTGATATAGGGCTTTGCTTCAAATGACTAGTCTTTGCTTAAATACATGTTCAATTTTGGTCTTAATCTTGCCAATTACTGCAATCAAGCTAGATTGCGCGATTGGCATTTTGGAAAGGAAAGTGACTAATGATTAGATCTTGCTTTGGAATTTTGTGATTTGGCCCCCAAATTTCCTTTTTTTTTCATTTTAGTCTCTGATAGTTTCTGATTATTTCCATTCAAGCCCTGTAAAGTTTCAATTAGTTCAATTGAGCCCTCTAACTTTTCATTTAGGCCCCTTAACTTTCTATTTCTTTCAATTAAGTCCTCTAAACTTCTAAATTTCTTAGTTAACCCCTAAGTTAGGGTATTACACCTCTCTCTCTTCCTCTCCCTCTCCCTCTCCTCTCCCTCCCTCTCTCTCTCTCTGTTCTTCAATCTGTCTTACTTGCTAAACCCAATCTATTTGCAATGTCAAATAGTTGTTTGCAGCCACCTTCACTCTCTTTTCCCCCTAATCTCCTTCACGTTGCCCGATTGCTCTTTCCTTCCATTTCTAAAACTATCTCACTAAAACTCTCTCCCTTCTTGAAATTATCCCTCAAACCCATCCCTAGAACTCTCTCCTCGATTGCTCAACTGCTCCATCCTAATTTGGCGATTGAAGGAGATCAGGGGGGAATTGGGTTTTAGCCTCAAGATATCATATTTATTTTGATAATGCCAAAATAAATTAAAATTATTATTATATATATTTATATAATAAATAATATGGACAAATTATAATATTAAGTTTATTGTTTAACTATATACATTAAATGTACTAGATTGTGAAATTGTCAAATTAGACATGTGTGTAGTAAATTAATTATATCTTATTATAAAAAAGTCAAAAAATTATAAAGTCAATTTTATATGAAACTACACTCAAATATCTTTATTTTGATGTATAATTTATCATTTATATTATTTTGTATTAAAGCAGTTTATTATATCAATCTCATATATTATTTTCTAAAAAAGTCATTTTTGAAATCTGCATGATATTTGTTTTAATTAGTAAAATATAACTTATAATATAAATAAAATTCTTAAATAATTTTATTTGTAAATTAGACGTGCTAAGCTTTAAATGCGTATATTATTTGCACATTTTACACTTATAGATTGTTAGATATAATTTTTCAAAATGGGCCATTCTGCTGAGTTGCACTATCAGCAGGCAAAATGAGTATATTACAATATTTTTATCATATCTCCAAATATAAAAGTCAAATTTGCACGAATCCAATTTTGAATGAAAGTAGACGTTATAATCTTTTCAACAATATATAATTTGTAATTTTTGAATACAAATTTAAATTTCTAGACAATTTTGAACTTGGCCAACAACTTTTGACAAAAGCAATTTTACAGTCTGACATGTTGATGAACTTTTGATCATTTCTATCAAATGGTGTACTATAATTCAATGATTCTTTTTGCATTTGAAAATAGACTCACTGAGGAGTATTTAAGAATGTTTTTAAGATTTTTTGAATGTTCAGAGGCATTTTATTTGAATTTTTGAAACGAGCCAATGTGTAGTTACTGTTGAGAAATAATTTTAACTTCCACAAAGGCCAACGTCTCTTTGGTGTTTTTGCCTATAAAAGGAACTTAGATTGAAGGGAGAAAGGCACAACAACAAACTATCAAAGCCTCCTCAATATCTCTCTAATTCTTTGTGCTATATTGTTTATTACTAGATCAAAAAGTGCATAGAGGAAATTGTTTTATTCTTGAGAGTGCCTCTTTGAAGTGAGATCATTTTGTGCATGAGTGGTAGCTAATCCTACTTAAGAGGAATTGCTACATTTCTGCTTCGTCTTCATTTCCATTTGTATTGGTGTTTGAAGCTCACTGAATCAAAGGTTTTGTAATCAGGATTTCTTGCCTCCACCAAGTGCAAGAGACTTTGTTTGTATTCGAGATTTCTTACCTCCGTTAAGTGTAAGAGACTTAGTGGAACCTTGACTAGTTGGAGCTCGAAAGAGTGGACGTAGACTTGGATAGCAAGTTGAACCACTATAAAAGAGTTCGCATTTCTTATCCCTACTCTCTTTACTTTACATAAAATTGTTTTATATTTATTATTGGGTGAATTGTATTAGTTTATTTGATTCAATATTTTTATTGTTTTTAATTTTTTCACGCACTTAGCTTCCGCGATAAAAACCCAATTCACCCCCCTCTTGGGTTGCCTTTTGGGACAACATTGGGAATGAGAGGATGACTAATAGAATGAGATGGATAAATAAAAAAATACTAAAAATTGGATTGATTACCATTCTGCCACTACGCTCTTACTTTTGGCAGAAAAACGGAGAAAACAACTTTTGTTGTTTTTTAGTTTTAACCCATTTTCAAAAAATGATCTCTAAATGTGAAAATGAAAACAACTTATCAAACACATTTTCTAGACTGTTTTATATTTTTATTGAAAATGAAAACGTAAAACAATCTAACCAAACATGTCCTCGTTTTTTTTTTTTTTTGTGCAAAAGTTGGGACATTAGTGTCCATTTATGGCAAAAATTGTACACATAGGTGATGCAACATTGATGTCCATATCCTCATTAGTCTAATTATATCATCTTCCCTTTGTTACAAGTTTGTAGAAGTGTTCAATTATCCTTTCTTTATCACAAATACACAAATGTCGAAATTGCCGACCTTTTGATCTTCATTCCAAGTTTTCACAATACATTAATTCTCAGTATACACCTCATCTGATGGTAATTGTTGGGAGTTTTAAAAAGTCGAAAGCCTCTGAAAGTCTGCTTCCAATCGACTTTCGAGTCTATTTATTTGTTTTTTTATTTAATTTTATACAATAACTTGCTCTGAACAGAGGTTAATTATTTTTTAGAGGACAATGAGATGTTTATTGCATTTTTTATATTGATTAACCAAATATATCATTATAAAATATCTAAGCATTATTATATTATATTATATTATATAATAAAAAGTTGAGTGTCATCACAAAAAAGTTTAGAGTCCAAATGTAACAACCTAAAAATTATTTACTCAAAATATTTAATCCTAGATTGTTCAAGTCACATATTCGTAGATTAAATACTTAAATTCAAATTATTCAATAATAGATCATTTACTCTAATAACATTTATAACTATCCAAGAGTTATTGATTTTAATTGATCATAAATCACTAACCCAAAATATATAAAACTCAAGTTATTCAATAGTAGTTTTTAATCTCTTATATATAACATGATATCGCAGTCAAAAATCAATTTGAGATAGGAATTAAATCAATTTGAGATAGGAATTACACTTAACAAATATATAATCTAAGTCTAATATCATATTATTTTTATTAATTTGTGTGATTTTGACATTGTTAGTATGGTTCTTGCATAAATTACGCTTTGAATACTTGTGATTTCATCCAAGTTTAATTTTGATACATTTAATTTTAATTATAACATATTTAATCTCCAGATTTCAAGGTAAAAATAAACATGATTAGTTATCTCAGATTAAAAACTTAAATTTTTGAACACAAACATCTTAATTTCTTTGTAAAATTTGTCCTTACTTAAATCAAGAAATAAAAAAGATATTACTTCTATTGACCTTAAATTAAACCTCTCTCATATATCCCTGCAAATATGAAAAACTAGATTTTTGTGTCAAATGATCTGACTTCCCAAAAAAACTACTAATGGCATTATATTAGATTATCTTCTAATAGATTATAGGGGCCAAGATAGAATTGAAAATGAAAATGGAGTAAATTTTTCCTTTTTTTTTAAAACTCTGGTGCAACAATAAAAAACACATTTAATAATTAGTCCTATTATGTAATTATGCTTATTAAGCTTTTGCATATTAATTCAGATTTTCTTATATGTTTTAATTTCTTGATAAAAATAGTAAATAATGCAATAATTCTTCAATGCGCACGTTTATATCTATTTTTCATTATCTGTGTGTGCATCTATATTATATTTAAAAAATTTATTAATTTTATAAAATGCTTTTTAGAAAACTATACCCACATAAAAATTTTAAATTTTCAAAATGCCATTAAGTCTTGATGCATTAATTAAAAAAATAAATTGTCAAATTTCTCATTATCGCAAACTGATCTTTCACAATTTCTCAATATCTGTCATGACTCTTCTCCTCCACTATTATACCCTTCGCCATCATTAAATAAGTTAAATAGCAATCCATTTCAACAACAATTGTGACATGACTATTTTCTTTTTGTCTTTTCCATAATAATGTCCATTTTTTTGAACAACTTTTAAAGGTCAATTTTTACCAATTCATGGGTAAAACAGCAACTTAAAATACAAATTTGATATTTGTGAGATCTATAATACAAGTTCAAAATTTTCAAGTTGAATGTGCGTGTGTTAGAGTCAAAGATTTATGCAGAAGTGAAAAAATATTTGTGTAAGAATTGCTTAAAAATTAGAATTCAACTTTTAATCCACTCTCTTCCTTCATTTTTTTCCTTATAAACCTCCAACTTTTTAAAATTGATTTTTTCTTTTTGGCAAATGGGAAATGAATCCTAAATTAGTTTAGCGTAAAATATATATTTTTTTCATTCCTAAAAATTTTCATTCCCATTTTTTTTATCAGAATTCCATCGTGAATTGAGCACAAAAAGTAGTGGTGGTATTAATTAGTTTAGCGGGCGTGTGTGTGTATAGACACACAGGTGGATTTTAGACTAAATGGGACTACCGTGCAAAATCAGGCTAGGTAAAAATTAATAAATAGACCTGAAAGGGACTTGCAACCACATGACAACCGCACCTTATGTTCTTTTCCTACGTAACTCTCTTTTTTCTAATTTATTTATCTCTTTAAACTATATAATATATAATTTATTACCGTCAAATACTATTAAATGAAATAAAAAAGATAAAATAATATAATTGTTTACAATATGTCCACATTTGTTATGCAATTATACAATTTCCTCGTACGAATAAAATGATTTTGCATTGATTATTTCATGTTTCTTGGTTATTTATTTGCCAATATACGAACAACGACTCTATGACGGGCTCAACAAATGGCAAACGGAGACTCTAACACAAGCTCTACAAATAGTGACTGGGATAGGTTCTGGCAATGACAAATGATGAACAGCTCTGTTAACAATGAATGGCAACTCTGCGAGGGGCTTAGCCACTATATTTGCAAAATAGGGAATTTAATATCTAAACAATTAAATATATTTAATAATATTTATTATAAATTATAATATATTAACTTAATTTTTTAAAAATTTTAACAACTACCATACAATAATAATATTTAAAAATTTGATATTTAAAAGAAGAGAGTTCAAGGGTAAAAATAATGACTACTTTATCAATGTTAGTTTCAATAGATGGTAAAATAAATAATTTAGAAGGTAAATAGAGAAAAAAGTTTAAGAGGGCAAAATAATATTTGCCCTTCTCCTTATTTACAAATTTAAATCAATCTCACAAAATTTTTCTTTCCCTTTCTCAAGTATCTCCCACATTTCTCTCTCTCAATAAATTTTTCACAATTCTCTTTTTCTATATCTATAAGTTTAAAAAAATGTTTTCAATTTTAATTATTTATCAAACAGCCCCTAACAACACTGGCCAATTCAAAACATATCTAATTAGAGCATATAGAAAGCAGAAAAAAATCCAAATATATACCTAGGTCAAAGATTTTTTAAAACCAATTTAACAAGATTGAACCCATTAAAAGAAATTCACACATACACTTAGATCAAATATTCTTTCAGGCATATTTAACAAATTTGAACTCGTTAAATGTCTCCCTAAGTGGAGTTCTTGAGTCTAACATGATCAGACAACATCTGAATCAATTCACTGCCAGAAAAAGTTAAATTAGTGACCACCTCTTTGGGTTACTAATCAGTGACCGCTTAGTGATCCATCAGCGACTGAATGACCTCATTTTTTTTTAAAAAAATATAGTAACCAAATTTGTGACTCTTTTTGTGATCAATTTTATGACCCACAGTAAATCGGTCACAAATTGGTTAGAAATTTAGTGATCGTTGTATATTAGTTACTAATGGGATCACTAATTAATGACCTCGTTCTGGGGGGTTACAAACTAGGTCACTAAGAGGTCACTAATTTGGTCATACTTCCTTATATTTGGTCATTACTTAATAACCTCCATGTATGCAGTCATAATAGGGGTCATTAATTAGTGACCCTATTTTGAGTGGTTACAAAATAGGTCACTAATTAGTGACTAAAATTTGTAATGGTTCAAAAATAGGTCACTAATTAGTGACTCTAAGTTTTTTTTATCTTTCTAAAATTTTATATTTTAATTAAATATGGGTAGAAATTATCTAAAAATAATTGATAGGATTTTAAGTCATAATTGTATTTTTGAAGTGCGTAAATAATTTGTAGATTTAAACTCTTGTAATTAAATAATTCATTAATGTAAATTGATTTTTTGAATTAATCTAAATCTCCTATAAAAGTGAATTTCTATTTATATAAATTAGTTATAATAAAATTTCATAAAAAAATTAAGATCATTGCATATACCCCCCCCCCCACACACATATATATACATATAGGTAAACAAATAATCCATAAAAGAATAAATAAAAATATAAACCAAAAGAAGAGAATTTATATTATAATAAAGCATGGTTCTCTTAGGGGCTAACAATACTTAATCCTTAATATTTGACAGAATTATTGTAACAACTGTACTTTATTGAAGATCACATAGATTATTTAGTGTATATATTAAGATAAAATATAAGAAATGAGAAATTCTTACTAGAAATACCTAATAAAATATCAAATAAATATAATAGTATCTATGCAACGTTGGATTAAGTATAAAATTAATTAGTATACCAATTTTGTAAATATTTCATGCATCTATATATATATATATATATCCTCATTTTTATAAATTAAATTGACACAAATTAAAAATTCATATAATTAAAATTTGAAAATCAAGATGTTATTCCATTATATTTATATAATATTATAATTAAATACTAATTTTAAGAATATAAATTTTGTTAAATTATACTATACTAAAATAATTGAATACAACAAAAATTTAATATGAAAATATATAAGATTGAGAAAGAATTATGTTAATGTGAAGATTTTTTTTATTTTCTTTCTAATCCCTTACCTCAATCAAATTAATATAAAAAAACGTTTTGTTTTAATCATTTTGATTTAATTTAATTTTTGTTATTTATCTATTTCTTGTTATTATTTGTTAAGTATATTTGAATTTTTATTTTTATTTTTGTTTAACTTTTTTCATTTTGTGAAATTTAATATATAGAAATATTATTTTTCAATAATATGAAAATATCTTGATTATATTTAAAAAATTGTGTAGATTTTTGTTTTTTTGGGAAAATTCTGGAGATGGTCAGCTTGATATGATTAATTACTTGGAGGGATAAGATAGAAAATATTGACTTAGAGAGTTTTGAACAAAATGTTTTCCGCTTAAAACAATTTGGATCTTCAAAATACCTTGAACATTATACGTGAAATTGTGAATCTTGCCATTTACAAACTGGCAAAGGATTCATGTATTGAATATTTCAAGTACTCTATAATAATGTAAGATCATAGGTATTGATGCATTGAGTTACAAGCATTGTCCTGTTAAGTTACACACATTGCTCCGTTCATTTACAAGTATAGCTTTGTTTAGTTACGTGCATATATCTCTATTCTTAAACCAAGTCTAAACTTGAGGATTACAGGCATTGCCTTATTCGGTTACATGCATATGTCTATTTAGTTACAAGTGTATATGTTTGTTTAGTGAACCAAGTGCAAGCCAAAGTCTTACAGACATCAATTACTTCAGTTACAAGCACATTTCCATCCAGTTATAAGTAGAGCCCTGTTTAGTTACAAGTATATATATATATATATATTGTGAGCTAAGTCTAAACCCAAGTCTTATAGACATCAATTAGTTCAGTTATACGCACAGTTCCATCCAGTTAAGAGTAGATCCATGTTTAGTTACAAGCACATTTTTGTTCAATTATAAGCACATATATATATATGTATATATAGTAAGCCAAGTCTAAGCCCTTGTCTCACAGATATCGATTAGTTTAATTACAAACATAGTTTTGTCCAGTTATAAGAAGAGTCCCGTTTAGTTACAAGCATGTCTCTATTCAGTTACAAGCATATATCTCCATTTATTGGATAAGTCTAAGTCCAAGCCTCACAGACATCAATTGGTTTAGTTACAAGCATGGTTTCGTGTAGTTACAAACAAAACTTCGTTTAGTTACAAGCACATCGCCATTTAGTTACAAGCATATAACTCTATTTTGTGAACCAAGCCTAAGCTCAAGTCTCACAGACATTGATTGGTCCAGTTACAAGTATAGCCTCGTGCAGTTATAAGCACAGCCTTGTTTAGTTACAAGCATATCTCCACTCAATTACAAGCATATATCTCTATTTAGTGAACTAAGTCTAAGCCCTAGTTTTTACAAACATTGATTTGTTCAGTTACAAGCATAGATTTGTCCAGTTACACTAGAGCCCCGTTTAGTTACAAGCATATCTTCATTCAGTTATATGCATATATATATCTCCATTTATTAAACCAAGTCTAAGCTCAAGTCTTATAGATATAAATTGTCACACCCTGCCCATTTAGCCACTCGGTGAGCGCGACAATTGGGGCAACAACCAAGACTCACCGGATGGAAATCTGGCAGCATACCGGCTGCTAAACCCCTATTGTCTAAACTCAACCTATACCTGTAACAATATAAATATATCCCCAACACATCATTTGCATCTCAAATTTACTCCACAACTAATAGTAAGTACTCTACTATTATCACACATATGCAACATAAATATACCTCCAACACAAGTATATCTACGTCACCATCATCATCATCATCATCTCATAAATAAAAAGTCATGTACTCTGATTTATTACGCAAAAGATCACCATACAAAAGTCTTAATAAATAAATGATATATCCACACTATGACAAAATAACTCCAACTACTACAGAATCTACCCTCAACTGTATCTAACCACTTTAACTAGTGAGCTGTGAAGGCACGTGCGGTACCGAGTGGATAAAGGTATCAACTGTGTATGCCTGGAGTTACAAAAAATAAAATAATGAGAATAGGATTCCCAGTGAATGGCATATGGACTAAACTTAGGAAAACAGAGAGAATTTTCATTTCTTTAGTTACAAGCATATCTTCATTCAGTTATATGCATATATATATCTCCATTTATTAAACCAAGTCTAAGCTCAAGTCTTATAGATATAAATTGTCACACCCTGCCCATTTAGCCACTCGGTGGAGCGCGACAATTGGGGCAACAACCAAGACTCACCGGATGGAAATCTGGCAGCATACCGGCTGCTAAACCCCTATTGTCTAAACTCAACCTATACCTGTAACAATATAAATATATCCCCAACACATCATTTGCATCTCAAATTTACTCCACAACTAATAGTAAGTACTCTACTATTATCACACATATGCAACATAAATATACCTCCAACACAAGTATATCTACGTCACCATCATCATCATCATCATCTCATAAATAAAAAGTCATGTACTCTGATTTATTACGCAAAAGATCACCATACAAAAGTCTTAATAAATAAATGATATATCCACACTATGACAAAATAACTCCAACTACTACAGAATCTACCCTCAACTGTATCTAACCACTTTAACTAGTGAGCTGTGAAGGCACGTGCGGTACCGAGTGGATAAAGGTATCAACTGTGTATGCCTGGAGTTACAAAAAATAAAATAATGAGAATAGGATTCCCAGTGAATGGCATATGGACTAAACTTAGGAAAACAGAGAGAATTTTCATTTCTTTAGCATACAAATCTATCATTTGTAAGCATTTATAACAAAGAAAAACGTAAACAAGGCATCATAGCAAATGCTTTTTGTTTCCATGCATACTAATCATACCCCGTAGTCCATAATAAAAGTCATTAAAAAATATATCAGAGAATCATATTTAAATCATAGTCATGCATATGTCATATAACTTTGATTGGTGTGCATAGCCGACAATCTCTAAGGGCAGTAAAACATTTAAAATATAAAACTATCTAAATATGCCGGACATTACTACACTATGCAGCCTTTACCATGGGTCAGCACTCCAAGCCAAGCTGACACAGTCTGTGGTGCTCTGAGACCCCCACTAGGTCCAATGTCATGTACGTAGGACTGCTACTTGCTCTAAATGGTTGTTCAGTATTCTAGTTTAAGTGCTAAAGCATTAAAGTTGTCACACCCCAACCTTTCTAACCTTAAGAGGCATGATAGCAGGGTAATAATCAATACACTATTGAGTAAAATCCGGCAGCATGCTGGCTGCTGTAACCCTCATAAGCTGGCCTTAAGGGCCTGTGTTTGAATACCTGTTTATAGAAACATTCTCATAATATACATAACACGTAATAACTCATCTAACACATGGCTTAAACATAACCCATCCTTTATCAACATTTCAGTAATAATTCAAATAATCACCTGACAAATATGTCATGCTAAAAAATTATCACATAGCACTTGACTAGCTGTAAATCATCCAACAAATTTTCACAACATTATAAGCTTGTCTACAATTATCCAAAATATAAAATAGTCTCCTTGACATATACATTAAGTCTATGAAATACAACTGAAATAATCTTTGTAGCTTGGCCCAACTTGGTGCTAAGAGGTGAACAAAAACATATAAAATCTAAGCACCAAAGTCCTAACTAACTGTCTCAGTATCTGCAAGAGGGAAAAAGAGTGGGTGAGATAAACGTCCTAGTGAATGGCATATAACTAATTTTAGTAGAAACAGTCAGGTTTTGTTGTTATTATCATCATAGATTCAATTTAATGAGTTTCATAACAAGAGATATAACAATAATCAGACATGTAAAAACTAAATTTTTGTCATGATGCCAGTCATAGTACGTGAGAGAACATAAATATAGATTCATAAAGGCGTCGTAGAGAATTATTTAAAAGTCATAAGGAGTATAGAATATCATCATAATGCATATTCATGTGCGTGATTTGATTAGATGTGCACAACCAAAAATGGCTTGTCTGAGGGTAGTGAAAGTATAATACAAAATATGGGCCCTCACTGGGACAAAATATAAACATGTCGGATGCTACTACATTGTGTAGCCCGCACTGGGGGTCGCCACTCTCCGGCCAAACTAACACAGTCTTTGGCGCATGGTTCATTTCACTAGGAAAATAAACATTCATATATCATGTAGTGCAAGTAGAACTTCCACTTGTCCCACGTGGCTGCCCGACATCATAATCTGGGCACCGAAACACCAAAATATAGTAAACTCATAAAAGATTATGAAATTCGTGTGTATAAATTGGAAATTAGAATATAACTAGACTATTTTCCATTTTTAGTACCAACATACACGTGGTTTTGAAAACAAGTAATTAATGGGTCATAAAACACATTTGAGAAAATAACTAGGATTAGGAAAATGCCACTCACCTTGAGTAGGAAGCCTAGGGATGTAGTCTTGAAGTTATTGATTCATGGTCAGGTTTAACTTAGTTTTCTTCCCTTATAGATGGGATACATACATGTGTAAGAGTAATATCTTATATGTATAGAGCAAAAGTATGTCTATGCCCTAGATTACATAAATACAAGCTCTTACTCTCTTTCTCAATTTTTGGGTTCAACTAAACATGGCTTTAATCTCTCTCTACTTTTGGGTTCAACCAAATATACCCTTAATCTCTCTCTACTTTTTCAACCACAAATACAAGATTACGATTTACCAAAAAACTACCATAAGCATAGATTTGCCCAAACATAGCAAAATCTAAAATTATTTTAGCTAAAATCATCAAAATCATACAATATTTCTTATGGGTAAGGTTAAACTCACATTTCTCTCTCTGCAACATATAAACACCACAAATGAAAAATCTAAACTGATTAAAAGCTAGAAAATAGGGAGTAGAAGTAAGATCTACAGGTATTTTAAACAAACTAATATAAATCATGCATTTTCTTCCTATGGGTGAGGCCCATTCGCCCCTCTCTCTACAACACATGATCCACACCAAAAGAAGATTTTAAACTGATTAAAGGTTATAGAATGGAGATGAGAAGTTAAACATGTGAAAATATTGAAGAAAATTCAAAAGGCGTTTGAGATCTAGCCATTTTCATATCTTTTCCTCCATTTCTTCTTTTTTTCCCTCTTCTCCTTTGTCTCTCTCTCTAGAGTTGTGAAAATGACCCTTGGAACACCCTAGAAAGGTAGCCCAATCTTTTAAGCAAGTGAGTCACTTAGCCACAATGACCATTTTGCCCTTTCTTAAAATTATCCTCATTGTTAATCCTTATAAAATTTTGGATGAATTTGAGGTACTCTAGGATATCTCCCAAATCCTTGGTTTGTAAAACTAGGGGTTCAAGAGGGTTTAGGGTCTTTGGAAGGGTTAAAAATACCAAAATTTAAGAAAAACCACTAAAAATCGTGACCGACGCACTACGGCGCAGTCTAGCGCCTACAGCGGACCCATTCCAGTGTCTACACGCTATAGCGTGCTTGGGTGCGTTATAGCACCCAAATTCCAGTGTGCAGTGCACTATAGCGCGCTACGGCGCACTGCTACAGTAATCGTGCTATAGTATTTTTTTTATTTTTTTATTTTTATTTTTTTTTTACAAAAACACACTTTCTCCCAAAACTTCTAATATACTTTCCTTATTCCTAAACCCCTGAAAATTCACTTTAAATAAAATTAAAAAGCAAGCAAAAGTGGTTTAAGAAATTTTGAAAGAAATGGGTTTTGGGATGTTACAAAAGTCTCAAGAAATTATTAAAACCTACATATAGGATAAAACCTTAGTATAAACACTCTATTTCCATATTTTCATAACGAATATACACTAATGATTTCAAAACAGTTCATGTTTTTCACTAAACCATACATTTAATTTAAAAAGCTAAGTTTAGAAAAATATGCCACTCACATAATGTAGATGGTCTAGGAAAAAGATCTTGGAGCTGTAGGCTCGGGATCTGACTCAGCTCTACCTTTCTCCCCTACACGTGGGATACACATATGTAATAAGAATAACATTCTATATGCAAAGTGCAAATGCATGCCTATACCCTAGATTATATAAATACAAGCCCTTACTGTCACGCCCCAACCCGGGAGCGTGACTGGCACTGGGGTTAGCTTGCCAACCCCAGTCAGCCTACAACCAAGTCAAAGTAGAAAGCATCGCAGCAGTAAAAGTATCGAAATGCAGGTGTATATATACGTCCAAAGTATCTGAGGAATACAAGGAGCTACTAAAGTACAAATAATAGAAATGATACAAAAATGCCCGTACATCACAGTAAAGCAGCGGAGGACAAAATCGATCTAGAAGTTACTGTTGCGATCGAAACAGCAATCTGAAAGGGGGAGGAACGGAATGAGTACAAAACTCAGTGAATAACAGTAAAATCTAGACAAGACGGGACATGGATCACAGTTTACAAAATCCACATATGTTCGTATAACATGTACAGATACATATATATATATATATATGCATGTCATTCACACACCAGAATCAGAAACAGAATGTCAAACACCTGTCAGAGTATCGGATCTCATTAGAAATCATGTCATACCGGGATCCCATATCAGAATCAGAGCCAGAAATCACAGATGGCACAGAGTGCCGGAACATTCCCGTGTTCCTCAGAAATCGGATCACAACAACTCTCGATAGGTAACCTTTTAAATCACATGCAACACTGAGGCGCACAAATGTATGAATACAGAAATGTTTCAAAATTCATCATAATTTAAAACATATAGATACACGTCCCGAATTCGAATATCAGAAATTAGAAATCAAATCCAGGAATCAAAATCCAAGAATTTGTCAGAAAATCAAAATACAGATGCTTGTATAGAAAATACTGTCACTCACCTGGCACACTAAACTAGGTAAGGAAACTCGTGTCGACGGCTCACTGCTCGAAATGCGTCTCCTCCGGAGTATCTACAATCATCAAATCGAAAGTCAGAACTGAAATCAGGTCGTATTCTAAAAAGACTCAACTCTCGCAAGTGGGCCGGGACCTCCCCCGTCACCGGGCCCTTTTTACGCATCCCGAGACCCCTTGGCCTCATACCCGAACCATCCTAGGCTTGAACTACTAAAACCTGAATTAAACGCAACTAAAACCCCCAAACCGGGCTGAACCGAGCCCATTTCCCGTGAACCGAGCCAAATCAGGCTCAAATCCACAAAATTGGGGTGAACTGGGTTTTCCCTCTCTTAACCCATGAAGAACCGACCTTAAACTACCAAGACCCGACTGAACCAGCCCAAACCCTCAAGAAAACCCGCTGAAACGGGCCTTAAACCCCTGAATCGGCCTAGATTCTAAAAAAAATCGGCCGATTTAACACTTTTTCCCAAAACTCCCCTTGAACCGGACTGGTTCTAGCCCCTAAACTAGTCCCAAACCGTTCTGCTCTGCTTCCTGGACCAGGAACCGGGATCGGTTCCTGAATCGGGGTCCAAAAACCCCCTAAATCGGCCGGTTCTAGCCCAACAAGGCTGGATCGGACCGGTTAACCATGGTCAGACCTAGACAGTGTCCGGGTCTGTCCCTTCCGCCCGGAAACCTGGGCGGAACACCCGGGTCCTGCAACTGTCAAACCCCAGAACTCCCTGAGCCTAAAACCCGAAAAAAACAGCTTACCCAAGATGATTAAAAACTCCCTGAATCAAATCCTGAAATTCCAAGCTCCAATACAGCATATAATCAGAAAAATTTTCGTCCAAATCACCAAAATTCCAGACTTTTCTGTCGAAGGGCCGCGGCAGCTTCCAGTCCGTTCTTCGTTTTTTTTTTCTCACTAATTCACTCCTTTTTTGCTTTAGCAATTTAGTTTGTCCCTATATCCTAGCTTCCAAAAGCTAAAAGCAGTTGTATGATTTTAATTGGAGGAATTTTGTTTTGGGAGCTTCCGCCAGTTTCCGAGTTCTCCAGACTTTCTTTCTTTCTTTTTTTTTTTCGGGTTATTACATTATCCCCCCTTATAGAAATTCGTCCCTGAATTTAATACTATTGCGTACCTTGCCCATCAAACAGATGGGGGTATCTCCAGCGCATAAGCTCCTCGGATTCCCAGGTGGCTTCTTCTGATGTCTGACTTTTCCAAAGTACTTTGACGGAGGGAATTTCCTTCGATCGAAGCTGTTTCACCTGATGATCTAATATTGCAACCGGCTCCTCCTCATAAGACAGATTTCGGTCGAGTTGAACATCCTGCGTGGCAATCACATGCGATGGATCGAGCAGATATCTTCTCAGCATAGAAACATGAAAAATAGGGTGTACCATCGATAACTCTAGAGGAAGAGCCAAACGGTATGCAACAGCTCCCACTCGATCTAATATCTTGTATGGGCCAATATACCGGGGGCTAAGCTTACCTTTCCTGCCAAATCTGACCACGCCTTTCATCGGAGAAACTCTCAAAAAGACGTGGTCTCCAACAGCAAACTCTAACGGACGGCGTCGGTGGTCTACATACGCCTTCTGTCTGCTTTGGGCTACAGACAGTCGATCTCGAATCATCCGAACTCTATCCACCGCGTCTCGAACCAAATCTGGTCCCAGCAAACTCACCTCCCTGGCCTCAAACCAACCAATCGGAGATCTACATCGCTTGTCGTACAGAGCCTCAAACGGTGCCATTTGAATACTGGACTGGTAACTATTATTGTAGGCAAACTTGATCAAAGGGAGGTACTGACTCCAACTGCCTCCAAAGTCCATAATACAAGCTCGCAGCATATCCTCTAAAATCTGAATCGTCCTCTCTGACTGCCCATCAATCTGTGGATGAAATGCTGTACTCAAATCTAGTCGAGTCCCCAAGGCCTCCTGGAATGCTCTCCAAAATCTGGACGTGAACTGAGATCCCCTATCAGAAATAATAGACCGGGGTACCCCATGTAAGCGCACTATCTTATCCACGTAGAGTTGGACATATTGAGTCACGCTGTAGCTCGTCTTAACTGGAAGAAAATGTGCGATCTTGGTCAGTCGATCAATAACAACCCAAACAGAATCATATCCTCCCATGGTACGCGGGCAGTCCAGTCACGAAATCCATGGCGATGCCCTCCCACTTCCACTCTAGTATCTCAATCTGCTGATGTAGCGCTGCGGGTCTCTGGTGCTCAGCCTTGACCTGCTGGCAGGTCAGGCATCTCGAAACAAAATCTGCTACATCCCTCTTCATCCCGTCCCACCAGTAAAGATGTCTCAAATCCTGATACATCTTAGTGATACTAGGGCAGATAGTGTATCTGGAATTGTGTGCCTTCGATAGAATCGTATGCCGTAAGTCATCCACATCAGGTACACACAAACGGCCCCTACAACAAAGTACCCCCTCTGCGTCAACCTGAAACTCAGCACCTCTACCTGTCTGGACATTTTTCTTCAGCTTCCATAGCCTGGCATCTTTGTCCTACTCTGCCTTGATTCTGTCAATCAAGGACAACTATACACGTAACTGTGCTAATAATCGCTCGGTATCATCTATCTGTAACTATATCCTATCGCCTTGAAGACTGTGCAATGCCGTAATCAGCGGTCGTCTCGTCGGAGCAATATGGGCCAAGCTCCCCATCGATTTCCTACTCAACACGTCGGCGACAACATTCGCTTTTCCTGGTTGATATAAAATCGTACAATCATAGTCCTTGAAAAACTCCATCCATCTACGCTGTCTGAGGTTCAGATCCTTCTGGTCGAATATATACTTTAGACTCTAATGATTTGTGTAAACCTCACATGGCTCGCTGTACAGATAATGCCTCCAGATCTTCAGTGCAAACACTACGGCCGCAAGCTCTAAATCGTGGGTAGGGTAGTTTTGCTCGTGTCTCTTAAGTTGCCGGGATGCCTAAGCAATCACTCGTCCATGCTGCATCAGAACGCATCCCAATCCTACCCGGGAAGAATCACAGTAAACTAAAAATCCCTCAGAGCCAGAAGGTAAAGCTAATACGGGGGCAGAAGTCATACAATCCTTGAGTCGCTGAAAACTCTCCTCGTAGTCGTCTGACCAAACAAATCTAACATTTTTCTGAGTCAACCTGATCAGGGGTGCGGCTATCCTAGAGAAATCCTGCACAAATCTGCGGTAATAGCCTGCTAATCCCAGAAAACTGCGAACCTCCGTAACCGAAGACGGTCTCAGCCACTGCTGAATGGCCTCAATCTTATGGGAGTCCACTATAATACCCTCCCCCAGATATCACATGTCCGAGGAAGGCCACACTGTCGCACCAGAACTCACACTTAGAAAATTTAGCATATAGCCTGTGATCTTTCAAAGTCTGCAAAACCTCACATAAATGGGTCCCGTGCTCTTCCCTGCTCCTCAAATATACCAAAATATCATCAATGAATACTATAACAAATCGATCCAGGAAGGCACGAAATACTCGATTCATCAGGTCCATAAAGGTTGCCAGAGTGTTCGTCAGTCCAAACGACATCACAAGAAACTCGTAATGACCATATCGAGTCTGGAAAGCCGTCTTCGGAATGTCTTCATGTCTAATCTTCAACTGGTGATAACCCGAATGGAGGTCTATTTTGGAGAAGCACTTGGCTCCCTGTAACTGGTCAAACAAGTCGTCAATCCTTGGCAACGGATATTTGTTTCGCACTGTCACTCTGTTGAGTTGCCAGTAGTCAATGCAAAGTCGCAATGAACCATCTTTCTTCTTGACAAATAATACTGGTGCGCCCTACGGGGACGTACTCGGTCTAATAAAGCCTTTATCTGAAAGGTCTTGGAGTTGCTCCTTTAATTTCTGAGTTTTGCCGGGGCCATTCGATGAGGCAGAATCGAAATAGGCTGAGTGCCCGGCACCAAATCAATACAAAACTCGATCTCTTTGTCAAGAGGAAGGCCTGACAGCTTATTCGAAAAAATATCTGCAAATTCATTAATGACAGATACTTGCTCTAGACTCGGCTCCGCAATCCTCCTATCCCTCACTATCACCAAAAACCCCTGACATCCCTGAGTAAGTAACTGGTAAGCTCTCATAAATGATATCATCGGTGCCGGAATCATAGTATACTCTCCCTGATGCATAAATGGTGCCTCCCCCGGTGCCTCAAAACTCACTGTCTTCTGGTGACAATCTAAGGTAGCATAACAAGAAGCCAGCCAATCCATCCCGAGAATGACGTCAAATTCCAGCATAGACCGCAAAATCAAGTCACCAACGAATCCCGGCTGGCTATAGATATCATACACGATCGGTATACATACTTAACCCAAACTGTCTCCCCGACTGGAGTCACGATAGAAAAACCCTACTCTAGTAGTGATGGTGGCCCACTAAACTAGGTCGAGAACTCCTCTGAAACGTACGAGTAGGTAGAGCCCGGATCGAATAGTACATATGCCTGACAAGAACAAACTGAAACTGTACCTGTGACAACCGCATTGGACACCTGAGCGTCCTGTCGAGTCAGGGCAAAAACTCGGGCCTGGCCTCTCCCTCCGGAACTGCGCCCACGAGAATTGGATGGCTCCGTCCTAGCTGGTATGGAAGTCTGAGATAAAGAGCCAGTAGCCAATACAGCCTCGGCCGAAAACGGGCAGTTCCTAACACGGTGACCCTGTTGGCCACACTGAAAACAGACTGAGGTCACTGTAGCAGGCGCAGTGGTAGTCTCTTGTGGAAAAGGGTAGTCTCTGATCAAATGGCCCTGCTGGCCACACCAAAAGCAGGCCCCTGTCGCTTGTCGACACTGCCCCGTATGGGCCTTTCCGCAAATAGAACGACTCGGTACCGACTGAACATGATCACCTGAGGCAGTAGTGCTAGCAGACGACTACCTGCCTGATGACCCTCGGTGCTCGGAAGAACGTCTGTGACCACGGGACGATGACCCTCTCTGGGAACCGGTATTGTCACCAAAAGATCCCTCAGTCTTAACCCTCTTTCCCGTATCTCTAACTATCTACTCGGGCACTCTCGAATGCTCCAAGAAATGAGCAGACTCCACCGCCTGTGCATATGTACACCGCCCTATGTGAGAACCTAGGGCCCAATACAACGAGGGTGACAGACCCTGAATGAATCTCGTGGCACGAGCGGTATCATCTGGAACATGAGCAGTGGCATAACGAGAGAGGTGGGTAAACTCCTCCTCATACTCTGATACAGTCATACCCGGCCTCTATCTCAGTCTCTCGAACTCTCCTGTTAACTCTACCATTCGGCTAGTCAGGAAAAATTGCCGCAAAAACTCTGTGCGAAACTCGTCCCAAGTCATAGGAGCGGCATCTGCCGGCCGAAGAGTCAACTACTGATCATACCAAGCCTGGGCAACCCCTCGAAGTCTGAAGATTGCCAACTCCACCCTCCTAGCATCGGAACACTGAATGATCACAAATATCTTAACCAGCCTGTCCAAAAACTCATGCAGATCCTCCTTGCTATCAGAACCGAAGAAAGTGGGAGGCTCCATACTCAGAAAATCACGAAAATAACCATCAAAATCGGACCTGCACGGCTTCGGTGCAGGAGCAGTTGTAGCTAAAGCGGGAGCAGTACTCACGGAAGCACCGGCTGGAAATGGCGGTCTACTCGAACTAGCCACGTTTCCCATAAACTGGGTCATGGTCTGCTAAAGTCCCTAAATACTAGTCATGAGACCGGTCAGTAACTCAGAAGCTATCGGTGGAGCAGTGGCACTTGCCACAGTAGCAGAACTGCGAGCTCGTCTCGTAGCAACTCCTTGCCCCCTAGTACGGCCCCTCCCTCTAGTCTGCGAAGGGGCAGCTCCACCCGAGGGATTCCCCAATGCCTCGGGAGCTGCAGTATCTCGAGGGGGCGCACGTCTGTCGCGCGATGGATCCATCTAGAAACATCAGAATGACAACAGAATTTAGCAACATAATAGATGGGCACACAAGAATTGAAAAACTGAAAACTGACTCAACAGTTCCTAAAAGGTCTCCAGCAATCCTCCTGTTATGAAGGTGGGGCCCTCACCGGCATAACAGAAACACTGCCAAAGGCCCTGCTCCAGTATCCTCAGGTTTGAACTAGCTCTAATACCACTTCTGTCACGCCCCAACCCGGGAGCGTGACCGGCACTGGGGTTAGCTTGCCAACCCTAGTCAGCCTATGACCAAGTCAAAGCAGAAAGTATCGCAGTAGTAAAAGTATCGAAATGTAGGTGTATATATACGTCCAAAGTATCTAGGAATACAAAGAGCTACTAAAGTACAAATAATAGAAATGATACAAAAATGCCCGTACATCACAGTAAAGCAGCGGAGGACAAAATCGATCCAAAAGCTACCGCTGCGATTGAAACAGCAATCTGGAAGGGGGAGGAACGGAATGAGTACAAAACTCAGTGAATAACAGTTTACAAAATCCACATATGTTCGTATAACATGTACAGATACATATATATATATATGTGCATGTCATCCACACACCAGAATTGGAAACAGAATGTCAAACACCTGTCGGAGTATTGGATCTCATCAGAAATCATGTCATACCGAGATCTCGTATCAAAATTAGCCAGAAATCATAGATGGCACAGAGTGCGGGAACACTCCCGTGATCCTCAGAAATCGGATCACAACAACTCTCGACAGGTAACCTTTTAAATCACATGCATGACTAAGGCACACAAATGTATGAATACAGAAATGTTTCAAAATTCATCATAATTTAAAACATATAAATACATGTCTCGAATTCGAATATCAGAAATTAGAAATCAAATCCAAGAATTTCTCAGAAAATCGAAATACAGATACCTATATAGAAAATACTGTCACTCACTTGGCACGCTAAACGAGGTAAGAAAACTCATGTCGACGGCTCACTGCTCGAAATGCGTCTCCTCCGAGTATCTACAATCATCAAATCGAAAGTCAGAATTGAAATCGGGTCTTATTCTAAAAAGACTCAGCTTTCGCAAGTGGGCCAGGACCTTCCCCATCACCGGGCCCTTTTTACGCATCCCAAGACCCCTTGGCCTCATACCCGAACCGTCCTAGGCTTGAACTACTAAAACCTAAATTAAACGCATCTAAAACCCCTAAACCGGGCTGAACCGAGCCCATCTCCCATGAGCCGAGCCAAATCGGGCCCAAATCCACAAAATCGAGGTGAACTGGGTTTTCCTCTCTTAACCATGAAGAACTGACGTTAAACTACGAAGACCCGGACTGAACCGGCCCAAACCCTTAAGAAAACCCACTGAACTGGGGCCTTAAACCCCTGAACCGGCCTAGATTCTAAAAAAAATCAGCCGGTTTAACACTTTTTCCCAAAACTCCCCTTGAATCGGACTGGTTCCAGCCCCTAAACCAGTCCCAAACTGTTCTACTCTGCTTCCTGGACTGGGAACCGGGATCGGTTCTCGAATCGGGGTTCGAAAACCCCCTGAACCGCCCGATTCCAGCCTAATAGGGCTGGACCAGACCGGTCAACCATGGTCAGACCTGGACAGTTTCCGGGTTTGTCCTTTCCGCCCGAAACCCAGGCGGAACACCCGGGTCCTGCAACTGTCAAACCCCAGAACTCTCTGAGCCTAAAACCGAAAAAAAAACAGCTTACCCAAGCCGATTAACAACTCCCTGAATCAAATCCTGAAATTCCGAGCTCCAATACAGCATATAATCAGAAAAATTTTTGTCCAAATCACCGAAATTCTAGACTTTTCCGTCGAAGGGTCGTGGTAGCTTCAGTCTGTTCTTCGTTTTTTTTTCTCACTAATTCACTCCCTTTTTGCTTTAGCAATTCAGTTTGTCCCTATATCCTAGCTTCCAAAAGCTAAAAGCAGTTGTATGATTTTAATTGGAGGAATTTTGTTCTGGGAGCTTCCGCCGGTTTCCGGGTTCTTCAGACTTTCTTTCTTTTTTTTTTTTCCGGGTTATTACACTTACTCTCTTTCTCAACTTTTGAGTTCAAACCAAACATACCTTTACTCTCTCTCAAGTTTTGGGTTCAAACCAAACATGTCCGTACTCTCTCAACTTTTGGGTTCAGACCAAATATGCCATTTCTCTCTCTATTTCCAACTACAAATACAAGATTAAGATCCACAAAATCTAGCATAAGCATAGATTCACCCAAATATAGCAAAACCTAAAGCTATTTTGGCTAAATCTACCAAAATCATGCAATATTTTCCATGGATGAGGTTAAACCCACCTCTCTCTTTACAACACAAACATCATCAAATACAAATCAACACTGATTAAAAGCTCTATAATGGAGTAAATAAGCTAGATGTACAAAAAATTTGAAGAATAACGCAAGTACTAGTGAGATCCCTTATCTTTTTGATTGATTTTCTCCCTTTCCTCTTCTTTCTTCTCCCTCTCTCTCTCTCTCTCTCTCTCTCTCTCTTCCCTTGGCTGCATGAAAGACACTTATGGGGTTTCCAAACCCCCTTGGCTTACATAGGTAGGGTTTTCTTTTAAAAGGGAAAATTACTTATTTGCCCCTCTAATTTTCTCCCAAATTTTAATCCTCATAAATTTTTAGATGAATTTTGGATACCCTAGGATGTCACCCAAATCTTTGTTTTATAGTTCTAGGAGTCCAAGAGGGTCTAGGGGTCCTTGGAGGGGTTGAAAATTCATAAAATTTTGCAAAAATGTGAAAAAAATCACAACCAACGCTGCGACGCGGTTTACGCACTACGGCGTAGTCATTCCAGTGCTCAACATGCTACGACACCCAAAAACCAGAATGCAGCGCGTTTCAGCACTACGGCATGCTGCTATAGTAATGCTACACCAATTTTTTTTTTTAAAAAAAAACAAAAACTCAACTTGCTTCCAAAGTTTTATATATGCTTCTCTTCACTTAAAACCCTCAAATTCTTCCAAATAAATTTTAAAACGCAACCAAATACGTAAAGTTATATAAAACCAAAACCAAAACCAAAATCGGATTGGGTTGTCACATAAATTGATTTAGTTGCAAGCACGGCTCTATCCAATTATAAATAGAGCTCTGTTTAGTTATAAATATATCTCCGTTCAATTACAAGCATAACTTTGTTCAGTAACATGCATATCTCTATTAATGTAACCAATTATAAGTTTAAAAGTTCATGCATCAAATATAGATCTACATTTTGAAAACTTCGAAACATAAATGGCAATAGAAGACAACAAGAATAATTAATGAATAATCATAACAAATTTACTTAATACAATTAAATTTTAAATTTAAAACAAATTAAAATTTGAAATTAATACAAATTTAATTAGTTGTTTATATATAACATCAATTTTTTAAAATTAAATTAATACAATTTAAAAATTAATATAAATAAATTTTAATTACCAATAAGAGTGCGCAAACCATAATTTTGGTTTCTTTTTTCATAATTTGGTTTGATTTTTTAGTTTCTTAATTTAGATACACTGTTAATTTGATCCAAATCAATGAATAAGATTAATAATAACTATATTTCATTATATTAAATTACAGTTATTATCTTCCACTATATTACAACTATTTTTTCTTTTCAAAAATATTAATTTACAGTTATCTTTGTTTATATTAATTTACAGTCATTATCTTTCGCTATATTACATTCTTTCCAAAAATATTAATTTACAGTTATCTTTATTTCCAAAATATTGATTAGTTTCATCTATTAATTTTGACCAAATCAATGATAAAAATTTGTTGTAAGTGTTTTTATACTTACACTGGTATTAATTAATCTATTCTTTTTTTTTCTACATATGTAGGCACACACACGCACGCATATATATGTATATTGGTATACATATCTATTTATTTATAAATAATATAAATATATTTACATGTATATATATTTTAAATTTATGTGAATAGATAAAATTTATGTGTGTGTATATATGCATGTATGTAAGCATGTATATGTGTGTGTTTATGCATACATACAAGTGTGTGTGTATATATATATATATCTAAATATATATTCATATTAATTTACAGCTATCTTTGCATATATATTAATATTTTTTATGAGGGAGAAATATTTTAAAATTTTGGTTTTTGATTCAGAATAACCAAACCAAACGATAACCTTGGATTATTTTTTTAAATCAACCAAACCAAACTCAACTGAATTTAGAAAAGCCAAATCAAATTTTAAAATCTAATTTTATTCTATTTTGTATAATTAAATACTAAATTTATATTTGGTTTTAAGTTTCTATATTTTTCTTTAATTTTGTGGGTATTTTAAATTGAAATATATTATAAATTATTTAAAAATAGAAAAAATTGATAAAAGCTATCAAAAGAGAGAATTCTAATGTAACATCTCAACCCAAAGTCCTCATCATATATTTTATATTTTCTTTTGCATAAGTATAATTAGTGGGATTATTAGCGGCTTAAATTTAGTTAAAAATTTTTTAAAATTAAATTAATAATAAATAATAAAATATAATAACAATAAAATAAATAAATAAATAAAAAGAAATAAAGAAAGAAAAAAAAAGAGAAGAAAAGAAGAAGAATTATGTCATGGGGCTCATGCTCCCACTTTTGGCTTAAATGAAAATGCTTTTGCAGCATAAAAAAAGAAGAAAGGAGAGGTGGAGAAGGAAAGAAAGAAAAGAGAGAAAGAAAAGAAGAGAGAAAGAAAAGAGAAGAAGAAAAAGAAAGAGAAGAGAGAGAGAGAGAGAGAGAGAGAGGAGAGAGAGAGAGAGAGCAACTCGAGAGAGAAGAGGAAGGGACGACGGAGAAAAAGAGAGCGGCGAATGAAATGCAGGCAAAGGAAAATTTTAATCGATTTTCAAGTAAGTTTTTCAATTAATTTTTTTTTATATTTTCAATCTATTCGTGTTTTAATTTCATTTAATTGGTTTAGATTTTATTTTAAGTGTTGTTCTTATGATGAAAAATCAAGGAATAATTTCTACTAGTTTAGATTAATTTTTTTTTAATTCATGTTAATTTTGCTAAGAAGGTGACTAAGTTAGTTCAATAAAAGTAAGACTAAACTTATACTAAAATTTGTCTAAAGCCCAATCTTAAAGTTCGCCGACCTACCTACAGATTATTTTTTATAAAAAAATTGCTATAACTCCTTTTGTGAACGTGAGCATACTCTAATATACCTAGCTTGACAATTAGTATATAATAATATTTTAAGAATTTTTGGAGTACGTGTGTAGTATAAATTTTGACCCCAAATAAAAAATAGTAGAAAACAACTTAATTAGGAATACATCTCATGTATGCACTAGCATATTCATGCATTCATACACCGTTTTTGCATTTTATTGATAGCGTATGTGGTTACACTTCAGGAGAAGTACTAGCTAGTTAGTGAGGCCAACAGGTTTGAGTTTAGATACACACAATATTAGTAGAGGTAAGTAGTCTTTTTCAAAGCTCAATATTTTCCTAAAATAAAAAAATTTATTTTTTCTTACAAATAAATGTTTTAATTTAAAAACCAAAGTTTTATTTTCAATTTTTTTTAATTTATATGTTATGATTATTTTGCTATGGGAAATGAAAATAGGAATCTCATTTTATGTTGTATGTTATATATATGAATGTTGTAATTCACCTGAATAATTCGTTGGGTAGGCACATTACTATGACAATACTATATGATTTATTTGCCTGGTAGGGCCTTACGACACCAATAAGCTATGTGTGTTCGTCCATGAAGGTGGTGTTCTATGGAACAAGTCTCATGGCCAGTAGCACCTAGTGAATTCTTCTTATGTTATGTTTATGTTTACGTACACGTCAGACCTCATTTTTTTATGGAGCCGTTATGTTTTTACTTCTATCCTTAGCCATTATAAGATATTTTGCTATGATTGGATCTGCAGGCTCAACGAGTGAATTAGCCTTATTTTTAAATTATGATAAGTGAATTGATATCTCATGATATGATATTCTATATTAGTTATGCCAGTTTTACGAACTACTTTTATTTACAGTATTATGCGACATATTCCTATTTCACTAGTTTTAGTGAGAACACCATTCATTGAGACACAAGTCTCACCACTCATTTATTTTTCAGGTTTCAGTAGTAGAGACCTGCAGCTACTTTGTGTGCATTCAGCATCAGCATCTTGTATATAGAAAGGTTGGGCCCCACTCTTGTCAATAGTAGCTAGTTTGGGTTGTTATTTATGAATGAAGGGTAGATAGTTATTTTGTA